>BQNB010145399.1:2922-16722 GCA_026074375.1 Tanacetum coccineum
TTGTATGCTTGTTTATGTTTTTCAATTTATACTTGTTTACGCGCTTTTGTATGCGACATATCATTCAACTGGATCTAGCTAAGTGGACCAAGCGGATCTAGAGTCCGGGATAGCTCTCCATATAGTAATTTATACACTCAGAATAATAGTTACACAAATATTGTCCTTTTAAGTCTGTGTCTAGGATATGCTTCGGGCATAACTAGTTAATTGGATATTGCCAATGGTTTATTGATCGTGTTAACTAGCAGGTGACCTAGATAATTCAAAAAATAACGTTCTGGTTCCATTGGATAGTTGGACAAGTGAACTACTAGTGTATAAATTGCCATTAAGCGGTAAGTGGATAAAGTCTCTATGAGCTACAGTTTAACAAGATCACCATTGCTTTAATCCCTAAGATAGATTATAATCAGCAAATAAGGATGCTTTATGCAGATGCTTTAATTGTGACAGAATTAACGTGTCTAGGTCTTAGGATGATGTAACGCCTAAGTCTTAAGAATGATATGCCACCTCGAGAGAAGAAATCATTGCACTAAATAAACAAACCAACGTTCTAATCGGATTAATAATGGTTAATACAGTTTTCTTATATAAGGTTCGACCGCTCTTTTATCTTTTGTTAATTAGCTTGCGTGGGTAACAGTTTCTTGAATTGATTGTAGTCACCAACCAAACCGTGCCAGTCTCTCAGGCTAAAAACCCCCTTTCCCATTAGAATTAGGATTTAGATTGACATAGGTTTAACATAGGATTAGAATATAATTAACATAGATTAGATAACCAAGATATTAATTAAATTGATAGATTTAACCTCGCTCTCAGTGATCGACACCCTACTTACCACGAAACTACTACCGATCGGGTACACTGCCCGTTAAAGTGTTGTTTTTGGTTGAGTCGGCAAAATATAAATTTAAAACTTGAATCATATAAAAAACAACCCTACACTACAACACATCAGATACATTTTTATAAACTTCTAAAGGCTACATGAGGACAAGTAGGATTCAAGTGGGGGGTATTTGATGACATCAAATAACTTCTATTTTATAGCATCATTTATCCCATGTTATTAACCCATTTTGTATAGTTATTGCAAAGAATTGTTACTTAATCATTTATATTTGAGAATTGCAGTAATTATAGAGTAATTGGTGAAACTTAGCAAAAGGCACACATTTTGGAGCTTAAATGAAGATATTTTGAAGATTACTATTCTGAAGACCAATACGTCGTATCCATCAAGGAAGATACGGTGTATCCGTGTCTGCACTCACCAAAGACCACAAAAGGAATGAAGATCAATACGCCGTATCCAGAGGACTCAATACGCCGTATTCAAGATATGGAATCAATATAATATTCTGGAAGATATCAAACGTGGTCCCTACTCCAAGAAATCCCTAATACGTCGTATCCAATACATGGATACGCCGTATCCAACCGACTTCTAGACCTTATAAATAAAAAACTCAAAAACAGTATAAGTAAATCAAAGACTTCCTGATGTTGCTATCTTTTTGAATTGATGACTGCAAGAGATGATCTTGCAAGTGTCTATAAAACAACCTCGTTCCCTTAAAATTCACGTAAAGACAACAACAAGCTATAAATGTTCTTAGATAATTATAACTAAAATCTAACTATTTCTTAGGATCTCGATTGCATTAGCGGATGGCGACAAGCATTTTAAAACATTGGTGCCTCAGTGGACGAGTGAAGTCTCGTGAGGGTTTCCAGAGAACATACCCACAAATTTCATTTACTTATAAACGGTTTTGAAAAGGTTTCAAACTGATTTTTGGTTTCAGAAAAGGTTTTACGGCATAACCATGACATTGGTTACGTCGTAAACATGTGGTTTTAAAATTTTGGAAATTTGAATTAGAAGGTTACGACGTAACTAATTCAGGACATTACGCTGTAATAATATCTGTTACGGCCTAACCAAGACAGAACTGCTTACCCACATGGAAAACGATGTCCGAGGAGGAGACCTCGAATTCCACTTCCGTATAGCGAGAAGCTGCAAAATAAGAGAGAAACCAACAAAAACCAACTAAAATTTGAAATCTTGCCTTTCAAAAAAAAATTTGAAATCTTAAATGCATTTCATTAATTAAAGACGGGTTGTCTCCTGACAAGCACTTTTGTTTATTAACGAGTCTTTAAGTTAGACTCAAACTAACTCTACGTTTTCCTAGTAGTTCTCTTTTCTTCGCCCATCTTCTTCCTGGTTTTTTCCATGAATCTAGATCCGTTAACTATTCCAAATGTTAGGACGTCGTCCATAAGTTTATTATGTTATGAAACTATTCCCAAACAAACATATCCCACACACCCCCCCCCCCCCCCCCCCCCCCCCCCCCCCCCCCCCCAACCCCGGCCCCCCCCCCCCCGTGCCACCCCCCCCCCCCCCCCCCCCCCCCCCCCCCCCCCCTTCACAAGTTACCCACCTCCCCCCCCCCCCCTCTCCCCTTCAACCTACCCCACCCCCGCCCCCCCCCGCCAGCCCGTCCCCCCCGTCCCCCCCCCCCGCACATCTATCTCCCGTATTCCATTTTGCCATAGCTCCTCTTCCTGGAATCCTTTATCATACAATAGTTTGGTTGTATCATGAAACTTTTCAGATTTCTCCTATACTTCATCCAAGGCATATCTCTTCTTTCCTGCTTTTAACTCATATTCGTTTACCAACAGCTCAATTTTATTGTCACACTCTTCCTTGTATACATCAAATCTCGTAGAGTATGGGTCGTCCCGTGTCCTTCCGAAATTAACCTCAAAATTAAAGTTTTCTTTTATCCATTCCTTAAACATTTCACTCGAGATTCTTAGTTTTCTTAAGTGTTTACTTCATAACATTGCGTGAGGACACGGCAATACCTTAGTATGGGGGATTTTGGTATGTGCTTAATTACACATACCATTTTCCATTAAAAACGGACTTAAATGACTAAAAACGTACCAAAATACATCGTATTTGTATGTTTTGCATTTGTATTGTGCAGGAAACGGATATTCAAGAACAGGACAAAAAGAAAGCCAAAAACAAACAAAGCCGAGCACGGAATGGAAAAGACAAAGTCAAACCGAAGCCAAAGTCAGTCAAAGTCAGAAAATCAACCCCGACAAAGTCAAAAGTCAACCAAGTGAAGAAAATACAACTTGAGGGACTAAAATTGCCAAACCTCAAGTTGTATTACTAGAATAACAAGACAAGGGCTGAAATTACAAATTGGGTGAAGAATAACTTGAGGGGCCAAAGCTGCCAACTTACCCAAACATCATTTTTCCCGCCCAACAAAACCCAGGTACAACTAAGGGATGTCTTCCCATACTTTTACCCTGCAAACCACTCAACACCCTGGATAAATCATTTCAACCACTCCACTATTCCCTCCCCCCATACTTATAATTGCCATGTTGGCAATCCCTCACCATTTCCAAAGTAATTTCGATGGCTATGATTGACTTAAAAGAAGCACAAAAGAAATTGAAGGCTGGGATTCGTCTAAGAATACTCTTACACAACAAAAACATTGTGGTTTTTGTCTCACAAAAGAAGCACATCCTGGAAGACCAAGGATGAAGAAACTAGTATAAATAAGACCCTTTTGAAAGCCAAAAAGGCATTCTAGCTTATTGTAGTTTAATTGTAATTTAAATTAAGTCATTTTAGTCTTTTAAAAGCTTATTGCAACTGTTCTTTCAGCTTTGTATTGTTTTTAAGAATTAATGAAGCAATGAGTTTTTTTTATGTTAAAATCCAATTGTTGAATTCCAAGTTCTCAAGTTATTAACCAGTGCTTAATTGTGTTTTAAAAGCTTTCAATATAGCTTAATGATAAGCTGTTTTAACTAAGTAATTTCAAAAGGGTAAGTAATTAAGGAGAAATAGAAATCAAAAACAATTCACCCAAAAATACCACAGCTTACTTTTTTGGATGATAAGCAAACAAAGGATGTGCTTATGGACATAACTGAGCTTTTCCTTGACAGTCTAGATCTTGTAGATCAGCTGGTAAACTAAGCAACCCTGTTAAGCAAGGGTGTTGTAAGTCCCTTTTTTCTAGATTTTTCATACTTACTGAAAAAACTCTTATAGAGCTAATTTGTTACTTATATTTGCTTATTTAATGCTTTATTATGTTGTATAGTAACTTATCACTGCTTAAATATCAGTTCAAAATGATTTGTGCAACTTTCCAAGTTATTACTGGCAGCATGTGTAGTAATACGTTTAGATAATAGCTTATTTAAGTGCATATCATGATTGAAAATCGTTCATAAGTACCATTATGTTGTTTGTCATTTGATAATCTTGTTTTTAAAACAAATTAGTGATCAAATCATGCTTGATAAAATGACTTTTGAAAACTTTAAGAGTGTTTTTTAGAACAAGCGGTACTAACTTAAAGCTAGCGGTACTAGGACTCCAAGTAAGTATCGTTTAGTTAATACTGTTAAGTACTTTGTTTTGGTTCATCATTGCTTATTAGCTTATTATTGCTGCTTATTCAAGATTTCATTAGTTTTCTATAAGTAGAATAACCCTGTTTCGTTTACTGTCTTAGTGATCTTATTTCATGTAGCTTATTGAGGTCTAAAATTCTTATTTTCATTAAAATAACAAAAATAGTAGTGTGTAGTCCTTTGTGCTTATTGTGCTTATTTTCAGTGGCGTTATTAAAAAATGAATAGGTGGGCTTAATAAGGACTCATTAGTGAGCTTATTTCCAAAAGCCCACTTTTCATTTTGGCTTATTGGTGATTTTAGCTTATTTTTAATTTTGGTTGGCTTATTTTAGGAAAAATTTTGGAGTTTACTAACTTTTGATGCAAATTGGAGTTAAGTTAAGTTATGTTTTGGTTATAAAGCTTATTGGAATCAGTTAAGCAACATATAAGCTTTCCAAAACTCTCGTCCTTTTTGAATTTGAGCTTATTTTGAGTTTGTAGTGTCCAAAATACCAAAAAACCAAAACAAATGCCACTTTCTGCAATCAGCCGGGAATAAGCCATTTTTTGGCTTATTGAGTGCTTATTTTTATAAGGTGTCTTTTGTTACAGTTTTTTTAGCTTTTTTAAAAAAACATGTCATGAACAACTTTTGTGTTTTGCGTTGGCTAAAAACCGACTTTTAAAATCAGCAATAATTGGGACTTGGACTAAAAATCGGGATGGGGTTACAGGGTATGAAAAAAAAATTAAGTTTGGTTCTTTTTGTCACAAATATCCCTGTCGTTAGTCCATTGTTAGTTCCTTGTTAGTTTTTAAATTAGATTATATATTAGTTAGGTTTAGTTTTAATTAGTTTAATTAAGCTTTAACCATTAGATAAAATTTGGGGCTTTTAATTTTGTTAAATTTCTGCACTTTTTCTCCACTTAGTGTAATTTTTATAAAAAATTTAGGTTAATATTTTTAGCTCTAGGATTATTTTTATAGTTTTTAATCATTTAAATCTTAAAAAATTCATAAAAAATAAAATATTAATCAGAAAAATATAAACTTTTTTTTAAAATTTTCTTTTTTCATATATTTTGTAGGAAAAATGTTAAAAGTTTCGTAGGTTCATTTTTTCAAAAATTCATTTTCTAAAGAACGGGATTTGTCCCCGTTCTTGTCTTGACTCGTTTTTGGGTCAAACGACCTCCGTTTTTAGTCTAGTTTTTTTTAAACTTCGTTATTTGTCATTTAGAATCTATTTTAGCTTTTAAATTTGTTCTAGGGTTTAATTTGCAAAATTTAGGTTTTTAGCCCTCGTTTTTCGTGCCCGTTTTAGGATTCAAGTTATTTAGCTTTCGTTTTTAGGTTTTATTTAATCGTTTTGGCATATTTAACTTGTAGAAATAAAAACCAATCATACCTTTGTCATATTCAAACATCAATCATCAATCCGTCATTCGATTTTCCATTTAAGCCTCGTTGGGATTAAACGACCCGGGAATCATACTTCCGGCTACATATATATTTTATTTTGGTGAACTTTTAACCATTCCTTGTGCAAAGGTAATTGGTTGAGTGTTTGCTTATATATATTTATAATATATATAATATAACTATATGATATATAAAAAATACAATATTTATTAAGAACCATGACCTTTCACAAATTTTATTTTTGCCTTATTTCCCTAGATATGCGCTTTCAAATAATTAAACCCTAAACCTAACTTTTCACCGAGTGTTTTGATTTATTAACATTTCATTAAGCAATGTGTGCTCTTTTCAAACTTGGTTATTTAAGACTTCCTCTTTAAGCTTTTCATGTTTCAATTTTAAGCCTATGACTTTTACACATTCGAGATCAACTCCCTTTTTTTCTTGAGTGTAGATACTTTTTCTTTTAGAATACTAATTTCCTTTTCTAAGCTATTTCTAGTGGCTTTTAGTCTTTTGTTTTTAGTGATTATCTTTAAACTTATTTTGCACAGTTTATCATATTCATTATCTAATACTAAATCATCTATTGACGAGTTTTCATCACTAAAGTAAGAGGATTCGGAACATACCTCGCTTGATGCTTGAGCTACAAGACATGTTTCGTTTTTGACCATCTCATCATCTTCTTCACCGCTATCACTCCAAGAACCTCCGATAAAAGCTCTTTGGTTCTTGTCTTTCGGTGGCTTTGGAAATTCTCCAATAAGATGATTCGGGTCGCCGCATCTAAAGCCTTTTATATCACTTTTACTATTTTTGTCATCTCGGTTTCTTTGGAACGTCTTTTTGTCGTTCTGAGGTTGTCTCACGAATCTTCCTCTTCTTTTAAAGAACTTCTTGAAATCTCTTACCGCCATGGCGTACTCTTCGTCTTCACTTCCGGAAGTCGAACACTCTTCATCACTAGATTCTTTCTTAGCCTTTAAAGCAAGAGATTTTCTTTTAACTTTTGCTTTGACTATTTCAGAATCTTTCTTTATGATCATTTCGTAATCTTTGAGGTTCCCGATAAGTTCATTAAGAGATAGTGATGAAAAGTATTTCGACTCTTCAATTGCTGTGACATTTGCTCTACATTTAGGATGTAGAGCCCTAAGAAACTTCCTAACATAGTTCTTGCTAGAATAACCTTCATCAAGAGCTTTTAGACCAGTAATAATAGTATTAAATCTAGCGAAATCACTATTTATAGATTCGTCTTCAGAAATGACGAATTGTTCATATTGTTGAACCAAAAGGTCGATCTTATTATCTTTGACTTTATTATTACCTTGATGGATGATTAATAAAGTTTTCCAAATTTCTTTTGCCGTGTTACATAAGAAAATTCTTTCATACTCTTTTCTAGGCAAAGCATTATAAATGACCATTTTAGCTTTGTTATTTTTTGCAAGTTTCTTTTTAAGATCGTCACTTTATTTTCAAAAGGGATAACCTCATCTAATTTGGTCTCCGGATTTTGTTCAATATGTTGAAAATCACCGTTGGTAATAACATGCCAAAGATCTAGATCTTTTGATTTAACATATGTCTCGAATCTATTTTTCCAATAAATAAAACTATCACTTTCAAAAAGTGGTGGTCTTTGCATAGATTTCCCTTTTAGATCTTTGTCGGAAACGATAGATTTGATCCATGCTTTAAAATACAGTATATTTTAAAAATCTTGAGTGACCTTGGCTTCTGATACCAATTGTGGAAACTAGAAGGGGGGCTGAATAGTTTACAGGTTCGTTTTCGTTTTAAAAGTTTGCTTTTAAAATACTTAGATTCGAGTAGTATGTTTAACAAACCAACAATATGGATCAACAAAGTAAATATCTAGACTAATAGTAAATAACAATCATAACAATATAAAGAGATGAGAGAAGGAACAATCAAACCAAGACACCAAGATTTATAATGGTTCGGCTACGAAGCTCTTCTTCACCCTACTCCACTCCCCGAGTATCCTACTCGAGATTTCACTATGTCAACAAGCTCTCTTCGGGCGGAGAAAACCGGTTACACGTCGCTTACGTTATTTTCTAACACTAAGCTAAATGTCGAGTCCTAATCTTAGCTAGAACCAATCTACCACTTCACAATCACTACACAATCACTAGATCTACACTATCGGATTTACATAATATCCGAATCACACAAATACACAAGATAATTACAATAGAGATTTGGTACTTAGAAGAAAAGAGGAGAGATCTCTAAATAACAATTTGTTTCTTGACGAATACGAATGTTCTTCTCTTGCACTTGAATGAGAGGGAAGAGATAAGAAGAAGAGATTAGATCACTTGAAACAAGATATAAGAATGTTAGTGATCAAGAGATTTAGAGAGAGAAAGAAGATTTTTAGAGAGAGAAAGTTATATGAAAATTTCGTGCAAAGAGGTCTGATTTTCTACAAGGAATGGAGCAGTATTTATAGGCAGGAAAATCCAACAGTCACTAGGGGCGGTCCCGGTGGTCCCAGATATATTTGGGGGCTGCCAGGTCTATAAGGGGGCTGCCCAGTAGATCACGCTCCCTTTTCTTGTCTTTTTGTAGGGAAGGTTGTATCTGGTATGAAACCTTTCATTTTGGGAGGAAAATTTGAATTTTAAATTTTAAGTTTTTAATAAAACTTTTCTTTTAATTAAAAAATATTTTGTATAATTAATTTTGTGAAATTCTTTTGTAAAAAATGGTGTCGTCGTATAATGGATCGGTTTTGGGTGTAACATGCGGTAGCAATTGCCTCGGCCCATAGAAATAAAGGAGCTTGTGCGAAGATTAACATTGTACGAGCGGCTTCAACAAGCGTACGATTTCGCCTTTCAACAACACCATTTTGTTGTGGAGTTCGCGCAACCGATGTTTCATGAGAGATGCCAACTTGTTCATAGTAGTCTCGCAGGGTTTGATTAACAAACTCAGTTCCATTATCTGTACGAATGTTCCTGACAGTTGCATTCAATCTAACTTGTATCATTTTCAGAAACTTGATTATAAAATCAGGAGCTTCATCCTTTGATGCTAAAAACTTCACCCATGTGAACCGAGAGTAATCATCCACAATGACGAGGATGTACTTTTTCCCATTTATACTTGCAACACGCATAGGCCCACAAAGATCCATGTGCAAAAGATATAGTTTTTCCTGATTGGTGTCTTCAGATTTAGGTTTATGTGATTGTTTCTTGCTTTTGCCCATAGCACATGCCGAACACAGATGATCTTTTTCAAATTTCAATTTGGGAAGACCTCGTACGAGACCATGTTTATCCAAATGATTAATAGCACCAAAGTTCAAACGTGACAATTGTCGGTGCCATAACCATGATTTGGTTTTTGAGGCTTTGGACAAGAGACAAATTGGAGAAGACACCATCATATCCCCAATTGACTAAGTATAAAGGTTGGTTTCCCGAGATCCTGAGAGTAAATCAACACCTTCTAGATTACGAACAAAGCACGTGTGTTTTCTGAAAGCTACTTCAAGATATGAGTCGCAGAATTGACCAACAGAGAATAGATTGTGTCCTAGTCCCTCCATATAATAAACCCTTGAGATTGTGATATTCCCTATCTGATAATCACCATACCCCATAATCTTTGCAATATGGTCGTTACCGAACTTGACAGTACCAAAAAACTTGTGAACAAAATTGGTGAGTTGATAGCGATCTCTAGTCATGTCCTTGGAGCATCCGGAGTCTAAATACCACAAAACAATTTGGACAACCTGAGATCGACAATAGAAGAAGAAGATGGATGAAGTATTGGATCCCTGAGATGTATCGGGTTCCGTTTTGTTAGAAATCATAGATTTTGCAATCTTAGGTTTGCTATTAGAACCATTAGTCTTAGGTACCTTAGGTCTCCTAGTATAAACCTTAGTTACTACAGATTCTTGTGTAGTTACTTCTAGAGGAATGGGTTCCCTAAGAGGCACTTTATTGGTGGAAATAATCCTAGTTAAAGGGCACGCATTTCTGACTAAAGTGAAAGTCCTTCCTGTGGGTCTCCAGTTATATCCAATTTTAGTAAACACTTTTCCTGTAAGTTTCCATTCTTCTTTCTTTTTAGCTTTCTTAACAGTCTTAGATTTGGAACTCGCATTCATATCAGAAACAAATTCAAGAAAGCACAATTCATGTCTAGCATCAAACATAGAACTATTACATTTAACGCACATTAGCTTAGAATTTGTATTTAATTTGGAATGCTGCACATTTGCATTTCCAGATGGTTCAACAACACAAATTGGTTTATTCAAACAAGACTTAACTATCCTAGAGTGGTCTTCTACTTTATTCTTCTTCTGGGTACTACTTGAAATCTGCAGGATCTTATCATTCTTTGTATTGTCTGTAGACTTTGACATGCTAGATTTAGTAGATCGGCTTACTCCTGTAGAGGTTGACACAAAATTGTTAGTGGTCTGTTTGGTATTTGTTTGGGAAGAGCCTAACTGTTTTTGGGATGTGCTTGATGATATGATAGGTTCAACAAACCTAACTGTTTTCTTTTTGTTGATAGGCATGACAGACACTAATTTCTCACTAGGTTTGTGAATATCAGGGCAAGTATCTCTAACATATCCTAGCAATTCTTGAATCAGCTTAACATACTTACAGGCAGAGTAAGATGCCCTATCTAAAAGGGTTTAGCGATTTGGCATGTTTAACTATCTCCCTAAGAATAGCAGCTTGTTTGTGACAACTGTACCTTGAGCAGGTTAGTCACACCGTTAGTATTGACATAAATATCATTATGTGCTATAATAATTATGTGTTTTGTTATAACTGACAAATGACACTGGAAGCACTTCACGGATAACTTATTGAAAGCCTATCCAACACACGTGCCCTCCTCATCATCATTCAAAGCATATCTTCCTCAAATAAACAATCAACTCCGAACATCCTCAAACGCAAGGAACAATGCTACAATACAAGACGACAGAGTCGTTGTTTAGGATGTTCGAGGTAGATACAATGCGAATAATCAAGGAAGACCATTTCAGAGGAACAATGCAAGAGGAAATGTTGAAGCTAGGAATGCTGGAGGTCAGAACAGAGATGGCAATGTGAATCTTGGTCAAGCTAAACCCATTATGTGCTACAACTGCAAAGAATAGGCACATAAGCATGAGAATGTCCACAACCAAAGCGTCCCAGGATTCAGACTAACTTCAAAGGACTAAGATGCTGCTTAGAATGCTCCATGAAAAGGGTTGTACTGGATGAAGAGCATTTGTTTGTTTCTTTCATGGAGGGAACCATGCACCAATTTATAATGACGATGTGAATGAATTGGCACCAATGCGGACCATGTCCTTTGAAGTTGAACAAGGCGATGCATTCACTCTGATGTTATGAGGATCCCACCACACAGACCATTGTTCCAGTAAATCTTTCATCTGAAGATCCAATCTACGATGAAGCCGGGCCATCATATGACTCGAATACTCCGTTTGAGGTACAAGATCATGATACCTTTGTAGATCATATGGATGAGTATCATGAAGTACACGAGATGCAAAGCGATGTACAATACAACTCCGTTGTTGACTTTGATGCTGACTATACGAGTGATAGTAATATTATTCTGTATGATCAGTATGTGGAAGACAACGAAGAACATGTTGTACAAAGTAATGTATCTTCTGTACGAAATGATGCATTGATGTCAATTCTCGATGAAATACATGAACAGGGTGTACAAAGTAGGTCAGCAAATAAGCAGGTTAAAGTAGTTAATGACACATTGACTTCTGAACTTGCGAGATATAAGGAACTGGTCGGGGTGTATGAACAACGGGCTAAGTTTGAATTAACTGATAGAGAACGAAAGATTGATGAACAAATGAGAATAATTATCTCTGACCGAAATCGAAAAGAAACTTCTTTAAAATCGGAACTTCATTCTGCACAATTGCAACTTCGTTCTACTCTTAACCATCATAAGATAGTGAGGGAAGAAGCGATCATTTTGAAAAAGGATTTTAAACAAAAAGAAGACAAATTCCTTGAAGAGTTTTTAGACATTAAAAGGCTAAAAGAAAAGGTTGAAGATAGATTATACAAACAAGATCAATCTGTACAAACGGTTCACATGATATGTAAACCAAAATCGTTTTATGATGAAAAGAACAAGGTAGCGATAGGCTACAAAAATCCCTTATGTCTCACCCGTGCAAAGCAAGTTCAACCAGCCCTCTATAATGGTCATGTATTAGTCATGTCCAATCATGCACGTCCTGTTGTGCATGACTCAGAGGACACTCGTGATATGGCTGAGATAACTAGGAAAAGAATGATGGAGAAAATGAAAAGCCCTCAATGTGTGGAAAATAAAGTTAGGATCCCCCCCCCTGATTACTCAAAAGAGAACCTTCTTGCAACCTTTGCTCCCCAAAGAAATCTGACCCCAGAACAGATATTTTGGTCCATAGATGACAATAACAGGAAAAAGGCTGAGACCTCAGTTCTAAAACCAATTTCAGCATTGACAGTGTATCCACCCAATACTCCTGTCAAGCTTGTCCCCAGAATTCTTCCAACTAAAAGTCAAGTGAAGATTAATCTTTATGTACTCACACAACTTTTTACGGAATTTGACAAAACTTGCAAAACTAGAATCACCCCAACAGGTGTTACAGAGGGGGAAAGAGGTTTTGAGCAAACAAAAAGATGTTACCTCACTGAAGTTATTCCATTTTTCAAAACTCTTAAAGAACACTTTGTTGGAGTTCAAACAGCCCTCTTTAAAGAAGTTAAAGAAATGGAAGAAATTTTTGATCAAATGAATAACGAAGTGGACAAGAATACTGTAGACAAGCAATGTGCTGAAATTGTAAAGAAAAACCTTCTCATTGAAAATGAGAATCTGATTGCTAATTGTTTGTCGACTCAACTGCTGCATGATGTGCAAAAATCACGTTGTCTAGATCTTGAAGCTGACATGTCTAAAGTTCATAATGAGTCAAAACATATTTCAAAACTTGAAAGGGAATACCTAAATTTGCAATTAAAGTATCAACATCTTCAAGAAAGTTTTGATAATAAAAATTCACACATGTCGCAGGAAGCTCCTGATTTTAACTCATTCTTTAAGATCAAGAATCTTGAACATCAGATTCAAGAAAAAGACAACGTGATTAGAGACTGGAATAAAATAATAGAAAATTATGGCAACCCGCTGTTAGTCAACCCGCCATTAGACAACTCGCTGTGAATCAACCCGCCATTAGGCAACTCGCTGTGAACCAGCGGGTTGAATAAGTTATTAAAAAAATAATAAATTCAACCAAACCGCCGTGGTGCGGCGGTTTCCTTGAAAACATTAAAATAATAATAAGTAAACCAACTCGCCACCTAGAATCATAAGCAACTCGCCATTCGGACAGATTTCTTAAAAATTCAAACCACGCACCTCATTTGTCAAACCTAATCACATCCTAAGGCATTCCTACACAGATACACATTCCTACCATTCTTTCCATCAACCACACAGACATTTACTTTTTAAAAGACAACCCGCCATTAAGAAACATAAGCAAATCATTCACTATTGTTTGAGACAGAAATCCACACATCAAAACTTAGTAATATATGCCTTATGTACAATTCCCAGCAACTAAATCACACCTTACAACACTACATTGGCATTTGCATCTAAGACGACCCTAGATCTATTTTTTTCTACACCTTTTAATGTGTTTTCATTCGATTCCATTGATACACACATAGAATAAATGATATAGATTAAAGTTCGATAAATACCTGATCCGCTCTGACTACACCTTAAAATATATATAATATAATAAAATATAAAATATATAGTAAGAATAGTCTAAAAGCA
>BQNB010145400.1:0-16722 GCA_026074375.1 Tanacetum coccineum
ACAACAATTGAAGTGCCAACATACCAAGATCGTAATAATTAAGTTTAGATTAATGTAATGTTTTTTATGTATTTGAATAAGTATGTATTGTTTTTTAATGTAATGTTTATGTATTTGAATAATAATGTAATGTTTTTAATATTTAATGTTTTATTTATGTATTTGAATAATAATATAATGTTTTTAAATTTCAAATTTCAAATTTCAAATTCTAACGGCTACTATTCTAAGGGCTAGTTTTTTTTAATTATAAATACCCATTTCTATCATTCATTTCCTCCCACAACTTCTTAAATTATGTATTCAAAGTTTAAAATCCAACAACTATGGATAAGAAACTGACCCAAAGCAATCCCCTAACACCGAAGAAACCACCGATGTCTACCATTTCTTCAATTCTAACGATCGAGGAAAAACCTGATGAACATGAGATATGTCCATATCTCACTAAGGAAGAGTACCAGTTACTTGTTGATGAAGCAACTTTCAAAGAACACTTAGAAGAAGAAGCGAAGGCGAAAAAAAAACAAGCAATCTATGACAAAGAATTGGAGGAGTTTCTGAAGGCACAACAAGCTCATGATGAGTTATTCAGGATGGAATGTGGGGTGAAATCTGATTCAAAATACGAAACAGATTAATTTAGGAACTAGTCGTTTTTAATAATCTAGGAAACTATTTATGTAATGTTTTTTATTTTTATGTAATGTTTTTTATTTTAATGAATGAAATTTAAATTTGAAGTTAAAAAAAAATAAAGGTCGCCCCATAGTGGCACTAGGTCGCATGTAGGTCGCCGGAGAGAGAAATCTGATGTTGCGCCGGAATAAGTAGGTCGCGACCCACTACGATAGTGGCCAGCCTAATGTTATAGATTAATTTCCACAATAAAATTTATAAATTAAGTAATAATTATGTAAGATTGGTCTAAATATATGGATTATAGGCATATGATATCTTTTATCTAGTAAAGGAAAACAAAAATGAAGACTTTTGTATTTAAAAAAAATGTTTCCTTATTAGGTATGATGCTTCTAATTTTTTATTTTTTTTTCAATTATGTTTAATTAAAAAGCTTAAATACTTCTTGATTTAGAAAAAAAATATAAATTCGTTTTTTACATATTAAAGGATTAAACTTTAACATAAAAGTATATGTGTCAAAAATAAAAATAAAAAAACTTGCAAAATGTGGAGGTTATGTTTGTTAACATAGGTAGCTCGATGTAAATTTAAAAAAAACTACAATATAAAGTTAACAAAACATATTAAAATATATATATATATATTCTTATGCCTAATTAGCAGGCTTTGTGTGTCTAATGTTTTGATTGGTGAATTTAAAAAAAATGATTGATGAAAATTTGGAGAAAGAAAAAATATAATACAAATGTACAAGTGATTTATGCATTAGACGTGTTGTTAGCCATAAATTGTAGGCATAAATAGCATTACTGGAAAGAAAAAAAAAACCAAACACGATCGGCATTTTTTTTAACCCTTCGTACACTCAACCCTGCTTCCACCAATTAGAGACGCCTATCTATATGAGCAAGAAAAAAGGCCAATTGGACTTGATCATACCTTTGTTAGTGTTATTTTTATACTTCATTGATTATAAACTTAAGTCAACATTAAACATGTATGGTATTATTTTTTTAAATCTTTTTACACTTTTGATTATTTTGATTGGGCTGTTTAAACAGGTATGTTTTTGTTTTGATTATTGTCCGCGTATATACCGGACGGGCCCCATATCCGAACGGGTCGGATGGGTCCGGACGGGCGCACTACATCAACCCAAAAGTAGACAGAACGCTAGACTCGATAAAGAGGGGCACCTCTTTAAACCATTGGACAATAACAAACACTTATGCAACATCACTGTCCCGGGAATTAATGAGCGATGTCTTCAAGGAGTACCGACACCCAAGGCAAGGGCTAGGCATAGGTCGTCTCCTTCATTCCCAAGGTGTCAGGAACAGTATTCCTAAACAGTGCTTCAAGTAGTATAAATACCCAAGCATTTACTACTTGAAAGGCAGCATTTACTGCGCACAGATACACATTTATTACTGATAGCCCCTTCGGCTCTTACTTATAGCCTCTTCGGCTCTTACAAAAGTACTTACTTTCACGCCCGAGCTTGGTCCTGGGTCAACACTCGGGGCGAGCTAACGGGTTTTCTGTCATAATTTCAGATACTTAGGTGGATTACTCGTCTAGAAGCGTGAGAACTCTCCTATCTCCTCTAGAACGGTAAATTACTTAAACAATTATAATATGATGATGTCAATTAAGTTAAGAGTTATCAATTTGCTTATGTTATACCAAAAATTTATGATCCTACCAAAAATAAGACATTTTTTTCTTCGTATGGCTATGCTTTGAATCTGTAAGCAACAGAGAAAAAAGATTATGTCAAGAATTAACCTACCTGTTTTTAGAAAACATGAGCAAATGATAAGCTTACCTAAAAATTCAAGTTTACCACTTTTTAATGAATCAACAAACTGAGATATCAAGTGATCTAAATACCTTGATACATGGAAGGTGATTTGTAAGCTGACAAAGTTTGATTTGAAACAAAAAACTTGAAATTGACGATATTACAATCCCAATTAATTGTTGTGCAAAAAGCCAAAAATCACCTTCCAAAACCCAAATTACAATACCTTATTATAAATCCAAAAGAGGACTTCCTTCTTTCGCAAGAACAAACAGGCCACCATCTCCTCTTGATATCCTTAAATTATTATCAAGATATGTAACTAGAAGCCAAGAACTTGATCGTTCACGCAGAATAGGAACCTTAGGAGGAGCCTGACCTGAAATAACACTTGCTAGATTAGCCACAACTTCTTGCAAAGGGTTGAGAGACCGATGTATAGGTGACATGTTTATATTTTGAGAAAAAATGTCAACATTCTCTAGAAGACTTATATTTGACTTTATCTTTGGAAGCTGAAAACTCCCTTCCTTAAATTGTACCTGAATAGCTCACAATATTTTACAAAAGCCAAAATCAGTAAAATAAAAATAAGCGAGTCAATTATAATTGTTGGCAAAAGAGTACCTGTATTCTAGAGGGACGTCGAACTTCAAAGTTTGCAGATGCGGTGGAAGTGGAAGTAGCAAAAGAGGTTGAAAAGGTAATAGTATTATCGATAGTAAGGTTGTTGGTAAAATTTTGTTGTGAAATTTCGTCAACCTTTAGCAATGGAGATGGAGTTGTGTCCACAGCAGAAGCTGTAATAGTTAAGAAAATGCAGTGTACCTTTTTTTTAGAACGGAAAATGCAGTGTACCTTATATATTGTACAAAAATGTTTGTGTGGATTCTTGGGTTGTTATTTAGGTAGTAGTCCATTTACTAGGTTAATACGAGTGTGTGATCCAGCATACCAAAAGGGAAAGCATGTGGTTTCTCTAATTCTAAGCTTCATAAAAATGTAGTTTTTTTGCATATATTTCTGCTTACATGAAACTTCTACATATGAAGCTAAGTCTGTCTGTGCAACTCTTCATGTGTCTATTACAAATGTTTCTACTATTATTGCGGATGAACTAGAAACTTGCCAAGAGTTGAGGACCGGGTATTATAGTGATTTCACCAAGATGTGAAACTCTTGATCCATTTGCTATAATAGGTCAATCTGGGTTGTGTTAATCTAGAAGGACAAATGGGTCAAACTAAAAGAATTTAGTATACAAATTGATTAAATGGGTTTGATAAAACTACTTATCAAACTCTCATATTGCTTGATATTAGTTTTATGGATTGTTTTGGTAATATGATTTGTCATCTACTTAGCACATATATCATTTGTGGACTTCAAAATTTAAATAAAATGATTGTTTCGCACCCCAATTTTACCCATATAGATCTGACCCACATTGAAGACTACCCAATGTTTTATGACCTGTTACTTAACTTGCCGAGTCTGATCAATACAAGATGCAGCATTGCAGGTAGTGTTTACAAGTAACTAACTTATTGGTGTTAATTTTTATGTAAATGTTATTTGTTAGTATGTTTTTTTCCTATACATCTGCAATATTTTTAGTTGACCACTGGCTTGATGGTAAGTACATTAGTATTAGATACCTTTGAGCTGTGGTAGCACGTACTTGCGGTAATCGCTAGAACCCACATTGGGTATATATTTATGTAGAGTGCATAGTTTAGCATGCAATTCTTACCAAAGACTCCAGCTGTCTCCTGCATAAAGTAGACAAAATTGGCAAAATGGGGTGACCAGTCGAAAAATGGACTGGTTGGATCACAAGCAGTTAAAAAATAGCTTTTAGGTTCAAGAAAGGAATTAACTGAAGTTAAAAAAATCATTCAAAAGTGTGGAAATATGAAAGCCTTAATGGAACAAGATTTGAGTAAGTTGGATGTAGCAAAGCTACAACCACTTTCTCCAGAGGTTATATCTCGCCAAACTATAATTAATATCGGTAAGTTATTCTAAATTCCTTAAAATCGGGATGTGTTTGTCAACCATGCAATTGTAATATTAATAGTTTTGTTGCCCTTTTACAGTACTATTGTTCACGGGGCACATGGAAAGTCTACAGTTGTAAAGGCAATCTATGGTGTGCAAACTGTTCGTTTTAAAAATGAGTTGGAGCGTAACATTACTATAAAACTTGGGTATGCGAATGCGAAAATATACAAGTGTCAAAATGAAAGATGCCATCGGCCAACATGTTACAAGTAAGACTAGAATCATGATATATCAAATATATACTTTTTTTAGAACATCATGATATATCAAATTTTTATGTTTGTATACCACCTTACGTGATTATGACTGCATACTCAATTGTATTCAGGGCATATGGAAGTGGGAAAGAAGATAGTCCTCTTTGTGATGCGCTCGGGTGTGGGAAGAGTAAAATGACCTTGAACTTGATACGACATGTGTAATTTGTTGACTGCCCAGTAAGTAATGAGCTTCTGAACTTAGTCTTCAATGTTACATTTATGGTTTTGGGGGTTATTTTTTTTAACCTCTAGACAAGACGTCGATTCGGGTATGTTTTATATGTGTAAACAAACGGGTATAAACAAAAATAGATAGCTTAGATTACAATTAACTAGGTTGTAGACGCCCAGTGTATTTTTATTTGATTGTCACCAAGTGAGTGGGCCATGCAGGATTTCCTGTGAACGCGCATCAGCCCTTTTGTTCAACCTCCAAATAACACCCTTACAAACCATAACGGAAACAAATATGACAACCATTAAAATCTATATGGCTGTCGTTTCTTCAAGTCGCCTTTCTTAACTATGGGTTTTCAAAAATAAGACCGATAGATCCTAATAACTCCCATAGAATCTCACCACCTTTAAACGTGACACATGAGCAAATAGTTGTGATAAATATGAAACATGTCGAACTTTAATATTGAAAACAGGTTGTGGCGTGTGCAATTGGTGACCATAAGGTGTAGTCGAAATGTCACAAAGGCTTTCGGTTTCCTAACGGGTCAGGATTTCACAGAAAATGTTGAGGCACTTGTCCAGGGCTGCTGCTTGTTTGACGATTCCCATTTGTAAAACCCTGGGGTTACGATTTTCATGTCTAGCAAGTAGAACCAAAGCCTTTCAAACATTGTTGGAGCAATGCTGAGACACATATTGACACACCACCTGATGAGGTCTATAGTCTACATCGTAATCATAATGGTGCTTTTCTTCTGGTTGTAATCCAAGAATTGGGGTTGTGGTTCCGTGTCATGACATCTTGCTAAAAGTATGATGAAAGATTTCAGTTTGAAGGATTAGATATGTTCAGCTTAGTATATTCATCACTAAAGCCGTCTCAGTTTTGTGTATTAAGGAATAAAGAGACAGGTGAGTGGGTGCATAATTGCCTTTTGATGCATATAAACTCAAATCAACTAACATGTGTAAATAGCAAAAGAAAGATTCAAGTTAATTTTATTATTATTTGTTAGTTTGAATTAGCCGATTACTCATTGTGTTTAATAGACTACTAATTTTGCATTCAATAAATTCATGGCCATTATTTGAGCATCAATGTCAGATTGTACAACTGCCAATTCGGGGCGGAGGTAGTGGGCTCAAGCTCATTTAGTTCCGGTATTCTTCATTAGTTATATGTATGTATAATCAATTAGGTATTAATCTTCGTTTTTGATCCTTGGGTAAAGCACCTCTGGTCTTATTAGCATATATGACCCAAGTTTGGGCAGTTTGGTTCATTTTGAAGGAACCAAGAATGATTATTGTACATTGGTATGCCGATTGTATATCATTGCATTGATGTTTATTTGGTTTGGAGATGTATGGGTTGCCGTGTTAATAATAACTAGATCAAAAGCCCAGACAAACACTAAGCTCAACAGGGGTAAATGGCACCGAAGTAATCCCAAAGTTTTTTTGTGCGAGAAACCGATCTTTTAGGCGAAAATTTAGGCAGAAATCAATAAACTATGGTGATTGGCTTGCCTGATGACCCTGGCCCATACCCCTTTAAAAATTTTCAATAATATCACAGAATTATGATGACAATTCTTGATGTATAGCATTTGTCCCTCAGTTTATGAGTACATGCGACGGTTTAGTTTATGAACGTGATAAAAAGTTTTATTAGGTTTTTATAAATTGTTCATAACATAATTAAATACTATTATGGCAATAAAAAATTTTGGAATCTTTTCAAATTCCTAACAAGCCTATGAGCCATAGTCCTAACCATAGGTGCAGTCTAATATCTCCAGAGGACAAAATTAACTGAAAGTGACTATCTCAAAACTATTTACGTTACGATTACGCGCATGGAGGATTATAAATATGAATAGAATAACTGAATAACATTGTTTGAATTAGAATAATTAAATTCAATTTAAAAAATATGCCGCCATCACAAATTATTGTGTTTAGGTTGATATTACTACGTAATTATTTTTAGGTCGATATTCTAAAATAAGTTTTCACAAGATTATCTATGTTGTAGCATAAAAAATTGTGAATTTTTTTATTCCCAACTTCTTTTGACTTTTTTGCATTAAAATTTCATTGTGCATCGCACTATGCACATTTAAAATTTTTGTGCATCCAAAAATTTTCTTACATCAAAATTTCCGTTTTTTTTGCATTAAAAACACATATAGAAAGTCAAATTTTGAAACACTTATTTTACAAACTTTTAGACACCAACATACTCAACTTTTTGGAATTTTTCCAAAAAATTTTCCAAAATGTTTTTTTAAAAAAGTAATTTTTTCTCCTAGTCTCATGAATAGTTGTAGTTTTTTAAAGCGACGCTTTTTATTAAACCATTTTGGGACCGTCCACCATGATAAGTAGGACAATACAATGCAGCCCATATCAATACTTTTCTGTGCTTGGTTTACCCTAGATGGAAGTTTATTGAGTTTATCAATCTCCATAGAGATACATTAACTTAAGGATACATCTATTCCAACGAGTAGCCACGAGATCCATATCTAGGGCTTGAGCGTCTACCAAGGCATGTACTGACGCAACAGAAAACCCAACAAAAACATCTATCGACCACTGCCAAGAATCATATTGGTCTAAAGAGCTACATTTCCTATAGCAGCTTGCAAGGCATCAAACTGGGAATATTCAGCTCCTCATATCGGAGATCGCCTAAGAATAGTACGCCAATTGAGAAGAGGAACCCGATCCGCTATGAAACAGTTTACGTCAATATCAAGCAAATACATGTGAGGAAATTGCAATTTGAGAGGCAGATTCTCGCAACAAATATCATTCCAGAACCTAGTGGACACCCCATTTCCAATGGTCCTGATACAAAAGGAAAGAAGATCTATACCTTTGATGAGATGTCATTTTATACACTTTTTCGGGGCCATCTAACGCTCTAAATCATGCAAATATGCCCAAATATTGTACTTAATCGTTTCTTTTTTATGTTTTAGCATTTGGGAAGCATTTGGAGGAAAAGCACGTGACTTGGGCTTGAATCGGGAAGAAACTTGACAAAAATACAACTTTTCAAGCTTGCGACTTTTATTCTGATGCCTTCACCAAAAGTGCCCAGAAAGTGAAGTTTTTAATAAAAAGTGTGATTTCTCAGATCATGGAGACGACGTTACAAATTACCCTTGACGCCTTCAGGACTTCATAGCGACGACGTCACCACGTTTTGTGACGGCGTCACAATAGCCGACAAGAATAACCCTTTGGAAGATTTGACTGGCTAATGGCGTCAAGAAACCCTAGTGACGCCGTCAGAACGCAATGTCTATATATACAAACATTTATTTTTCATATTTTCATGTGGGAACTTGGGAGAACCTTTGTAGATGATACTATAATCGATTTTTAAGGTTTTATAACCCTTGTGTACTCATTGCTACTACATGTTTAATTGAAGTGAAGTTCCTTTACCCTTTTAATCATTAAATATGTCTATGTGTTGTTTGATTAATTATTTTTCGCTTTCAATTAACATGCTTGGCTAAATTAAATTAATGTTTGCTTATGATTGCATACCTAGTTTGTAATCTCTTTATATATTGCTTCTTGTTAGTGGTGTGCACGCTAGGATTTATAAAACTAGCTATTTTATCTTCATATCATAACATAGACGTCTAGGGAAATGTGATTATGTGACAACCATGACTTGAACATGTTAGTCAAACCGTTAGTGTTGACTTATGTATCTGTTGCAATGTATGGGTTATGTGTTATTTGTGTTTATTTGTGTTTATATGTGTTTATGTAGGTTATGTGAGATTTGATAATCAATCCATTGAGCGTGATTCTCTTATTGGGATTGGATTGGTGTTGAATTTTGTGAAGTTCATTTCGTTCACTTTTAGTAACAAGGAAATAATTTTGGTGATTTAAGCGATTTCGTGTTAATTGTGTAAGTAATTATTACGTATACGTATTTTTGTGTTAGTGATTTAAGATAAGATTAGGTTTTGGAAGTTGGATTAATGTGGAAAATATGACCTATGAGAAGGGAATGAGTTTTGTAAAATATAAGAGTTTTAATGAAATTTCTAAAAATAGGAAGTATGTTGGTGAAATGAAAAAAGTTATTTTTAGAAAGTAATTTATAAGCAAAATGGTTTACCAAATAAGCTTGAGTTTTTATAAAAACTTGAGGTATTGAAGGTAATTAATTAATTAATAAAAGATTAAAAAAATATTTTTTATACATGAATAGTCAAATACGAGTTTTAGGGAAAATAAGGAAAAAAAATAAATAAAAGCCTAATTAAACTAGGACTCTAATTATGAATTATCTAGAATTAGTTTAGGGGCTTATAAATACAAAAAAATAAAATCCCTAACCCCCCTAGTGCATCAATCGGCCGATCCAAGAGAAAAAAGGAGAAAAAAAATTAGGGCTTTGCTTTTTGTGAAGAAAACAAGTTCTAAGGTAAGTATTAATTAATCTTTGTTAATTATTAATCATTAATTCATGTAACAATTATTAAGATGGATAATTAGGGTTTCATTAAATCTGTAAATTAATAAGGTTTAATCATATTACAATGATTAGGGTTTAATTAGGATCACATGGGTGCATTCGTTAGGGTTTAGATCACGTTAAAACTTGATTTAGATTAGAGCAGAATATAGGGCTATGTTGTTCGGCTGTTATCTCAATGATGGAAATAGCTTTTGTCAAGTTTCCAGTATCTATGATGTATCACAGAGAGTCTAGTTTCCAGAACATCCGGCCTCGAAGGTTTTTAAGGTCGGGAAGTCATTCAAACGTTGGTTGCAAGAAAAGTTGTCAAAGCAGTAAATACGGGTCATATTTAGGTCAGATTACGAGGTGTAAAACCCCCACTTAAAATTTGAATTAGGATTAGACAATAAACAAGAGTTAAGTTCTATGTGTCTATTAAAAATCCCCTAAAGGAGAGCTTCTGATTTGGAGTCTAAATATGGTTTTTAGGTTCAAACTTTTTAGTGTGCGATCAGATCCGAAACTGAGTAGTTAAAAGTTTGATTTTATTTGGGGCACTTAAGAGGGGAAATAAATTAGTGGAAAAATCATGGAGATAGTAAACTCATGATATTGAACCTGTGATTTTTGGTAAAATTTATAAAGCTCAGTAGGTATGGTTTAGAAAATGGTAAAGTGAGGTTAAAATTCTGCATTTTCGGGTAAATTGTAGAACTTTGAAAAAGTATGTAAACAAATTGGTTAATGAGGGGCATGGTGTCGGGGTGACCCATGAGGGTAATAAAACACCTTATACATCCATCATATGATTGTTACATGTGCTTAAGCTTTTGGCTTAGTAGCGTGTAACACGTGTTGTTTTGTTGTTTAGATTTGTGCTAGTGTTTGTGGAAGCTGCAAAGTAATCAGGTGAGTTTCATAGTCCCATTTTTACTATGTTTTCGATGGAAATGATGCAAAATATGTTTTGAAATGTTTTAATTGCTGTGATTATATGGTTTGATTGGCGCATGGACTTTTACGTAGCTATTATATATTATGTGCTAAGTGTTATTTGATTTGGATCGTGGGTAACGTTCCTACCCGTTATTGGTTTCGCCTACTTTGTGGGTAAGATCCTTGGAGGTGATCAACTCCTTGTGATATTGTGTGGATTCGGTACCAAGAGTCTGGAATTTGGAATATCATTCCTCTCCATGACTATTAGTGGAACGGCGAGGTAAATCTCTCTCTATCAAATCTCTCTCATAAAAAAAATTAGGGTTTCAAGATCCAAACCCAAATTTTAATACCAATCAAATTAACCACAACGATGTCTTCTGATTCAATCATTCTAGACGCCATTCATTGATTAACGATTATGTATCATGATTCATCCTTGTTTTATTATGTCCTTGCTGCTATTAATTGTGAGGAATTTAGGCTTGTGATTTTTATTGCTCCCTAAATCTTCTGTGATCAATTGATTTACCGGAGGATGGTATTTGATTTGGATTGATGTCTGTATACATTTTTTTTAATTGATTCGACGCGTTTTAGTGATTGTTTTAGTTGGCTCTTTTAGGATTCTCGCCCAGATCCTCCTTTTTATTTTCATCCCTAATTTTTCCTCTTTTCCATATTTTTTTCAATCTTTTTGTGATCTCCCTTCAATCTAAATTCATGGGTGAAGACTGGCAAGAGGTTCCGAGTAGGAACCATAGGCGATCCAATGCTGACGATGTTTCCAAGGTTGCTAAATCGGTTTTTGTGACTAATTTCCCCGAATCCGTTTCTGCCCGGGATTTATGGAAGTCATGCAGTGTGTATGGGACAGTTGTGGATGTTTTTATTCCCTCTAAAAAATCAAAAGCAGGTAAAAGATTCGCCTTTGTGCGCTTTATTAAGGTTTTTAATCTAGATCGTCTTGTGGAGAACCTGTGTACTATATGGATTGGTCGTTATCATCTTTACGCAAATTTGGTTCGTTTTGATGAATGGCAAGTCTTTCTTTAGTGAGTTACCTTCATGTGTTCAATCACGAATGCATCCTTCTTCATCTTGATGCTTCTCTTGAACTTTAGGGCTTCAGGAATGATCACCGCTTATGGATTGCGTCCGGTATCCACCGGTACTACTAGAGCTACAAACCTATTGCAAGTTAAGCGAGTATGAAATTCGAGTAAACCCCTAATTCAATCTTCGAGATCGAAAAGGTGCGGTTAGGGTTTGGGATAATCCTTAAATCGATCAATATAGCGATCGACTAGGTTAGTTAGTTGCAAATATTATGATTTTTAAACTAAACGGTCTCTTAGGTTTTAATAATGACAAACAAGTAACTTATAACACATAAGTAAAATGCGCAAGTTACTCGTGACCATAACTCATCAATGCATACATTCATCAACACCTCTCGACGTCGCGAGTCCACTCATGCTTCAACACATCACATGTACGAATATGTTTGTTATGCTGCATTATGATCAAACCATTTAACAAACCATTGAGAATGATTAAAATAATTTTTAGAGTCATTAAGTATTTACAAGTTCAATCATTTTTTTTCGAACGTCATTTTGCATTTTATTCAAATTATGAACACATTTTTATAAACTAGCAAAATCCATTTTTCATGCATACTAGATTAATCATTTGCTTAAACCGATGTAAGTTTACATACACCACCACTAAACAAATGCTTTCGAGTAATCCCATGGTTAATAATTAACTAGTTGCATTAGTGAATAAGACAAAATAAGATTAACCATTTTTTTAAACAATCTAAACAAATCTTTCTAAATCTACCAAATCTTTCCATATTAAGTTAAGAAATATTTTGCTTCTAGAAGCTTGTACTTAAACTAATGTTTAAGTACAATAAGAATATTTTAAAAAGATTTTTGGTTAACCACAAAATGATAAAAAAATGGGCAGATGCACCCGACGGATCCTTGGCTAACAAAGACGGATCCTTCAACGAAGGATCCGTGGTCACCATGATTTGAACCAACCTTTGCCTCTATAAACATAAGCCAATTTTTTTGATTTCAAATTATCCTTTTTCATTTTCTCTCTAGTTTACATACACATTCGCATGTCTTTAAGACCACACCAACCCTTGATCATAATGCTTCTAACTTTTATTTGTTAAAAAAGCATGATTCTACATGATCATCCTTAAAGCAAGCTTAGAGATCATGCCATCATCATCAACCACAAGCACATATACGAAGATCCACCACAACAAGCTTAGAGTCTTGCCATCTTCATCTACAACATCATGCTTAGTTGATTTGATGTTTAGACATTAAAAATGAATCTATATCCAAAATGACACTTTGATGTGTCGTTGTGTGGTGTTTATTTATGATAGTTCAAATTTTAAATTTATATTTTGCCGACTTAACCAAAAACAACACTTTAACGGGCAGTGTACCCGGTCGGTGGTAGATTCGTGGTAAGTAGGGTGTCGAACACTTGAAGCGAGGTTAAATCTCTCAATTTATTAATACTTTGGTTTACTAATCTAAGTTAATTCTAATCTAAGTCAAACCTATGCTAATCCTATGTTAGTTTTAATCCTAATTCTAACAGGTAAAAGGGGGGTTTCAGCCTGAGAGACTGGCACGGGTTTGGTGGTGACTACAATCAATTCAAGACACTTTAACCCACGTAAGCAAATTAACAGAAGATAAAAGAGCGGTCAAGCCTTATAATAGAAAACTGTATTAGCCATCATTAATCCGATTAGAAGTTGGTTTGTTTATTCAGTGCAATGATTACTTATCTCGAGGTGGCATATCATTCTTAGACTTAGGCGGGACTTCATCTTAAGACCTGGACACATTAATTCTGTCACAATTAAAGCATCCGCATAAAGCATCCTTATTTCCATTGATTATAATTCATCTTAGGGATTAAAGCAATAGTGATCTTGTTAAATCCTAGCTCATAGAGACTTTACCCACTTACTTCTTAACGACGATTTATACACTAGTAGTCCACTTGTCTAACTATCCAATGGAATCAGAACGTTATTTGTTGAATTATCTAGGTTCGCCTGCTAGTCAACGTGTTCACTAAACCAAAGGCAATATCCGATATCTAGTTAAGCCAGAAGCGTATCCTAGCACGGATTTAGGAGGACAATATTTGTGATCCTATTAGTCTAAATATATAAATTACTATATGGAGAGCTATCCCGGCATCTAGATTACTTGGTCCGTATCACTAGATCCAGTTGAATGATAGGTCGCATATTAAAGCACATAAATAAGTATAAATTGATAAACATAAACAAGCATACGACTATAAATTAAGCAATCGAGATATAAAAAAACCAAACATTCAGATCTACATAATAATGGCTAATACCCGAATGTATTAGCCTTCAAACATCATAATTAATACAAGAGTAATGGCTTAGCCAAGGTGAACTAACCGAGTTAACGAATGATACCAAAACCTGAACGATTACAAAAGTATGAGAAATTACACGTTGTCTCCTATGGACTGGAATCCTTTGCGAGACCTCTTCTGCTCTTTTTCTCCTCTGAAAATCGACTTTTGTAGTTTAGGTATCGAGAATATGATTTAGCACACTTAAAACTCGTTTTTGAGTTTCGTATTTATAGGGTCTGAAGTCGGTGTCGATACGGCGTATCCAAGGTGTTGGATACGGCGTATTGGAGTTTCTTGGAGTAGGGACCACGCTTGATATCTTCCAGAATATTTTATTCTCATATAGCTTGAATATGACGTATTTCCTTTCCTGGATACGACGTATTGGTCTTGTGTCCTTCGTGGTCTTTGGTGAGTACAGGCACAGATACGCCGTATCTTCCTTGATGGATACAGCGTATTGGTTGTCAGAATAGTAATCTTCAAAATATCTTCGGTTAAGCTCCAGAATGCGTGCCTTTTAGTCAAGTTTCACCAAGTACTCCATAATTACTGCAATTCTCAAATATGAACGATTAAGTAACAATTTTTTGCAATAATTATATAAAATGGGTTAATTAAATGAGATAAATTATGCTATAAAATAGACGTTATTTAATGTTATCACCTTCACAATAAATTATTTCAATGTAATACTATTATAAATAGTTTTTTTTATTGAAGTGCTGCAAAATAACTTCACTTCATATAAACAATCTTCAAAATAAAGAATGTAAAAGATCCAAATCTTGTTATGAAACAAAAAGTAAAACAGAGAAAAATTGTTTGCGAACCATAAGCATCGTATAATTTACATCGTACATCCATGTGATAAGATTGTTTGAACATGTGGATTTTCTTTGCATCTATAAGCATCATATTTATAAAGCTAATTATTCTTGCATGATTGATATATCTTTCAGAATTCAGAGTTTAAAAAAATTGTTATTAAGATGTATAGTTTTGTATATCGTACAAATGTATCGAAATCAGACTATGGTATACCTATTTGCGACTATAAGTCAACGTAAACCCACTTTCACCTTATAACTCCATAATATTACTGACTATTGTTTTTATATTGAATCAGCATCGGCGAGTACTCTACAGTTTTATGTGAATTAGTATAATTACTTAAACTTAATATAAAATAAAATCCTTGCAACTTATAATGTTATTGTAACGGAAAATATAAAATAAAAACAATTATCGCAGAATATCTTTTAAAAGATATTCGTCACCACAACACGCGGATACACGGCTAACAAAAGATAATAACATGTACTAGCTATGACAACTTTTTAGTAAAGCAAAATAGATGTAAGAAAAATAGGCCTTTTGATTTCAACGTGAGAACAATTGATCAGGCAACATCAAACAATTTTAATGTACATCAAGATCTAACAAAACAATACAAACAAATTCATCTTTTATCCATAAACGTAACAATACAAAAGGATTTTACTAGCACATGACTTCATTTTCTACTAACAAAAATGATAAAAAATTTTATTTTTTTTTTTACACTATCGTCTTAATTTTCTTCACACTCAATTTGTAATGGTAATTGTCCTTGTCGTTTCAATCTAGCCTTTCCGATATGTGGCGTTTGATAATTGTTGCCACCACGAACCTTCATAATTTCTTTCATACAAGTTTGTAGAGTTAGAAACACATTGTTAAGATCATGTGACGACATTTTTTCAAAAGCCGTTTGAACCGCATAAACTAATTCATCTATTGTTCTCAAAGACTCTTGTTCTTGAAGTGATTGAATCGCTAAAAAAAACCGAGATCTAACACATTTAAATCGGGACTATTTGGTGGTTGAAAGTGAAGTCGCATATCAAACCCATCTCGAGATGCTTCTTGAAGAAACTCATCATCATTAACACCAATATTAGGTTTCGCGTTGTCTTGTTCTGGGGGTGTGACAGTGTATGGAATTGTGGCCATTTAGCTCTAATAGCCGGTAAAACTTTATCGATTAACCATGACCTTGTTACCTCTTTAGTCACCGATAAAATCGGCTTGGTCTCCATTGTCCCCGCAACACGATTTTTACTTGAACGCTTTGCCGTTTCTAAAGTTGTTAGTGGAAAGATACATATCTTTCTGGAAAATATTTCATTGCCCGACGTATCAAATCTTGGTCTTGCAACCGCGGCAAGAAACATGACTTTTGTGATAAACTTTTTGGATATACATGTTCTTAACAGCTCTTCCTCACCGGGACAATTACCATTACAAATTGAGTGCGAAGAAAACTTAATTAATGAAGTGATGTCATTTTTAGCTTAGTATAAAATGAAGTCATGTACTGGTAGTAGTAAAATCCACTTGTATTGTTTTGTTTATGGATAAATTATGATCTTGTTTATTGTTTTCTTTGGTATTGATGTACTCCATTAGAATTGGTACGAATTCATTCTTACGTTGAAATCAAAAAATCCGACTTTTCTTATCTCTTTTGCTTTACCAAAAATTGTCATAGTAGTACTAAAGTTTATATGAGAGATAAAGGGTAAAATTGGTAGTTTAGTAACTTATTATTGGTTATTTTTGGTAGATATAAATTGAGACTAGAGAGTAGGAGATATTGTTCAAAAAAGAGTAGCAGATAAAATGCAAACAAAGTTTAATAAACGAAAATAAGTCATTTATCAACCTTCGGTTCGGTTTTTATTGCTCAAAGATGACGTGCATAAAACATTGTCTACGTCATAAGCACAATTTTTACCAGTTTTGACACATAAAATACCTAGGCGATTTGGCAATTTTTCAAGAGTTAATTTTCGTTCAATGATATCCTCCTTTCCCTTCATCTAATCAAAGGTATGATCTTA
>BQNB010145401.1:0-16722 GCA_026074375.1 Tanacetum coccineum
TCCTTGTTGAATAAAACTGTAATCGTGAATAAGACTTCTACCCCTGAAACATATATGTTCGGTCAGCTAATGTTACGGATGAATCTTACACAAACTCGAGTTGTGAATTCGAAGTGTTTGATTTGTTCCTGTTCTTCCTTGTGAACTCGAATACTAACGTAGAGTGATGACTCGGATATCAACGTAGAGTCACACAAGGATGGCTCAAAAGGAGAGCCTTCGGCACGAGAGACAAGCACAATGGTCGGATCCTACCGAATCATAGTGATGTCTTCCGTCATCATTTTCTGTAGGGAATAAAATGGTACGCGATGGATAGCTGGAGTTTGCCGACTTCGTGGCGATAGATAAAAGACAATACCGTTTTCCGTCTCCGTTTATTCAGTTGAGGAATCCTTGTGCTTGACTCGATCCCCTTTGATCGTCGATGATCAACGACGGATAGCCATAGTTGAAAATTATATGCAAAACTTTTGCTTGTTATTTGTTTATATGATATGTTGGATCGGCAGGGTACGCCTACCCTTGCGCTTGTTGAAAAAGACGAGACATTTTGGCCCCCCGTTAAAAGATACGGGATAAGGGTCCTCGACGCTCGTTGAAAGACACGAGACGGAGTCAGGTAGGAGCGGTCGCTATTGGTGTGCGAGCTCGATAAATCCCGCGGTTGGCAGCCAAGCCGATGACGATCGCGCCTGGGGCACTGTGAAGAATGCTCGAAGTTTTATAATATAAGCAAACTTGACCATTAGATAGGGTATGTATCCATGTCTATAAAGCCCGTGAGCACCCTGTAATGTTAACAATATCTTTTTGGGTATGTATCCATGGCTATAAAGCCCGTGAGCACCCTGTAATGTTAACAATCTCTTTTTGGGTATGGATCCGCGTGTGAACACCCTACAATGATAAAAATCTTTTTGGATATGCATCCATGCCTATCGGGCCCGTGAACATCCTGTAACTTTAAAAACTTTTCTTGGGCTGGTCTTAGCCGAAATTATTTGTTGTTAACCATGGCTTGACTATTTAGCAAGCATGTCGTAATGTAATTATATGTTCTTAATGATAAGTACCTTGTTTCGATTAATGCCGTAACGCTTTCGATGGAGTCATATACACTCCAAGCAATTTTTATAATGACACGATCTCTTTTGATGAGACCTGTTGGACAATATGTGTTTTGATTTGATCTGTGGGATCTCGTTGATTTTTGAAATGATCATCGCTTTGAAAATTTTTCAAGTACGCCCGAGTTCGTGTGACCATAATGTGAGAATGTGTGAATCCGTTCGAGAATGATAAGCTAATAGTAATGAACCCTTAACAGCTCCCGAGAATTGACGACTGGTTAAATTCTTCGTTTCCACTAGCTTTTTCTTCGAGTCATGTATTTTATCCTTCCTTTTAAAGATTCCCATAATATTTGATCCTTGCACTCATGCACGTTGCATATATTTGATGCTTTAACTTTTGTTCATTAAAATTTTGTTGGAAACCCCGACGAGAACTTTTCTATATCCTCACCTCTTCATCATTAAATCAAAGACGATTAAGACGATTTGAGCACCGGGACGTCGCTCCCTAAAGGGGTATATACTTTAACAACCCGAATTTAAGATAAATATCTTATCCCAAGTAAATTTTTTATTTATTAGAATTCATTTTTTTTATTCTTTTGTTCGACTCGATAAAAATCGTCAATTTTAATTATTCGTAGCTGTAACATTTCATATTTTAAGGTCACTATTAATTTAGACTTATATTAAATTTTCTAAGTTTCTAAAATTTTACTTTTCATTATTTTGTCGTTTTTAGTAAAAATCGTCAATTTTAAATAAAAAGTGCTATGCTTTAAAAATTTATCCGTTTTTAACAACTGAGAAATCAACGACTCCGTATTCGGGCCTCGAGTGCCTAATTATTTTTATTTTTATTTTTATATTTTTCATCTTTTCTTGTGTATAAATTGCACCCGAGTCGAAAATCGCGATTTAGGAAAAATTAGCGAGCTAGGATAGGTTTTTGGGCCCGAGCTTATAAGTAAATACTAGTTAAGAAAAATTAGGCCAAGCCCACTCCCCCTCCCTCTCCTTTTTGTTCGTTCCATCAGCCAACCCAACACCCCTTTTATATTTTTTTACTTATTCTATCCAATAAGAGCTATAACTTACCAAAATACACACACACTACCATAATTCAAAATCATAGAAACCACCGACCTTCCTTTTCTCCTCTCCCCCTCCTGCTTGACGTCTGCTAACCATAACCCACCTCCATCATCATCAAAACTCCATAAAACCCTCTCCTTTTTATCCCAAATCACCTATAATTTCATCTATAGGGCTTTTAATCTAATTGAGTGTAATTAAATCATCAAGGGATAGATCATTAGTGTTTTAAACAAGATTGGGTGAGGTAAATCAAGTTTTCGGGTCCCCCTCTTGTTCTTATGGTGCTCGGCCAAACATCAAACCATAAGGGTTTGATATGTTTATTTCTCACTGTATTTGGCATTGTAAGTTTCTTAAATTATTCTTTTTTGTAAAATTTTAATGTATATATGTTTGCCACGAATAGATATTTGTTTGAGAATCCTTAAAAATAGGAAGGCATATTGGAATTGAGTTTGTTGGTGAATTAGGTGATTTGGTATAAGTTATACGTTGGCTTAAGCAAGGTGAAAGTGATTTTGGTGCAAAATATTAAAGATTTAGGAGGGTTTTGGAACCCTTATTTAGATCCGAAAAATTAGGCTTGAATTAGCAATTGAGCAGTGTTGTAAAACTAAGAATTTTATAGTTTAGATGGTAGAGGTCAGTTATAATGAACGGTGGTAAAAATTTGAGCTTCCAACTCTTAAAAACGAAAAATATATAGCGATTTGAAGTTGGGAAATTGTTCCGGCAAAATTCTGCACACATTGTTTTTTTGCAGAATTTTAGTCCATCTTGCAGTGTGAAACTTGGACATGCCATAGCTTATCTAGGTTTGCAGGTTGCTTATGACGAAGGTACTTTCGAGTCTATTTTCCAACGAGCTAAGCCTCATCGATTTTCAATACTTAAAAGTGGGTCAAATGGGGTTTACAAGAGTAAGTGTCAAAACTGAGTTTGCTGAGTTCGAATTTCAGTTGCAAAGATGAAGTGAGCAGACGGGACAAAACTTAATATTTTCCTACGAAATTTAAACTGAAACTTGTTTATAATATGTGTGACCTGCTGATTTTTTTTTAGAATATTTGGAGGTGTTTAAGGGGGTCTGCTATTGCCAAACTTTTGATAAGTCCAGCAGACCCTGTTTTAAAACAAGTTACATTGGTGTATTTTTAAAAATTAGTTGGAAGTGGCTATAGTTTATGGGTGAGCTACAGTAGTTAAATAACATATATAGGTGAGTTAATAAAGAAGGAGAACGTCTAGTTCGACCATTTAGCATTCCTTTTAGTGAGGTGATCGTCTAGTAAAAACGGATAGAATTTCAGAAAATATGAAAGTGGTCTTCAAGCGACTCTAGTACATGATATGATCATATTACATGCCAATTTATATATGAGTAATTGATTCTTTTATATTAAAGTTCCATTACATTATAAGTAGGGTTAAGTCCATTAAATAGAAACGTACTTTCCAAAATTTACAGTTCTAGTAAACATACTTTTTTTATTACTAATATAGACAATATACTTTCAAATTTTTAAATTTATAGTAAATATCTTTGGCTGATACCGGGTATCACCGGTAAACTTTTAAAAATCACTGGCACGTCATCATTTTTATTTTTTTATTTAACTATTAAGCTTACATGGAATTTTCTACGTGGTTTGTTTGCCTAGTTGGAATTAATTGTCAATCACTATAAATATAACATCTCATTTTGGTTTGACCACAGCATTACCCCTAATTTGAGATGAAACCCTAGACTCTGAGAAATACTAATTAAACACTTGTTTATTATATTGCTACAATTCGGGTATAGTTAGAGTAATTTTTGTCTTTGAATAATTTTTACCATTTGTTTTTTACGGATTATGAAACCCTTGTTTTATAAAACCCTAACCCTAATTTTTTTTCCAGATAAAGTGTTCACGGTGAATCTTCATCGCGATGGAGTATTCATTTGTAACCCTGTTAGGTATGTTTATGGTGAGCTTAAGCAGATAACAGATATTGATTTTGAAGGTATGAGCTTTAATGATTTTCATGATGTTGTTAAAGTCCTTTAGTTCTAATGACTTGTCAAGCCTTTATACTTATGGTCAATTAACAGTGAATTGAAAGAAGGGAATAAGGAACTAAAAACAGAAAAGGATGTTGATGGATTTCTTAAGGGTAGGCTATTTGAAAACAAATAGTTTGTGAACTATAAAATACAGAACACGCATGATTATGATGTGTTAGGGTTTTTGACTATTAAGGGTAATGTGAATGATACCCCTTTTGAATCCAGTGATGAGTCTGAATCAAGTGATGATGTTGAGGAAATAGATTATGTGGATTTCCATACTGAAGGTAAAGAAAATATAGTAATTAAGAATCTGAGCACCCAAGACCCCTTCTTAAATAAACTATGTAGCAACCATGGTTTATTTAATGGTTTCATTGATGAACCACAACCTGTTGATCAAGAACCAATAGATGACCCTGAGTGCTATCCCCCCCCCCCCCCCCCCCCCCCTCACACCCCCCCCCCCCCCCTCCCACCCCCCCCCCCTGCCCCCTCCGCCCCCCCCCCCCCCGGCATAGACCCCCTAATTTAAGTTAAAAGAGGTGATTCATACCTAAGCATGACCCAACAATTTTCATGGAATAAATGCAACCTGTCTTATGTATGAATATGAGCACCCTAACAATTGAAACTAAGCCTTACTAAGTATGGTGTTTGCCATGGATACCAATTTAGGTACATAAGGAATGATTGGACTGTAATGTTAGTGTAATGTGGTAGGAATGTTGAGGCTGGTAGGTGTGCAGGAATGTATAGCAACAAAAAATATGTAGCGAAAAGGAAACTATTTGCTGATGATTCACCAAGGTCTGAGAAGAAACCCAACACACCAAAAAAATCACAAACTGGTAAGAAAGCTAAGACAAAAAAGAAACAATGAACACCAGTTAAGCAGGGCAGACCTGTTAAGAAAGCAATTCCAGTTAAGAAAAGTGTATCTTTTAGCCCCACTATCAAAAAAAGTAGTCTTAATAGTGGTGAGGGTAGTAGTAGAGATGCTGGGAAATCACCACAGTCACCAAAGTGGACTAAAAGTAAGATTATTTATGATAAAAAATATGGGTCCAGTATGAGGGTTTATACAGTGGGCCTCGTGGATGACCACAAAGCAATCTTTCAAGATTACGCACTACATACAGAGCATAATGTTCTAGTGAACACAATTTAGGATCCATGGAAACATACAAAAGGATTGCACATCATTTGCTAAGGAGATAATCAATGACCCATTCATGCCTTATATCAAGCTGAAAGATGCAATAAGGCAAAAGTTTATGATAGATGTGAGTATTGGCCAGTGCAAAAGAGCTAAACAAAGAGTCCTATATGACCATGAAGGGGGGTTAATTGAACATTATGGGAGACTATAGGATTATAGGCAAGCCTTGTTAGAGTCAAACCCTGGCAGTACTTGCAGACTTGATGTTAAGAAACAGGTAGTGGTAAATCCATATTTAAGAGATTTTACAATGTTTCCATGGGGAATGAAAGATGTTGGTTGGAGGTTGTAGAAGAGAAATTGGCTTGGATGTTGCTTCTCAAAGTATACTGTAGGGAGAGTTACTTACAGCCATGGGCAGGAATGCCAATAATCAAATGTATCCAATTGCTTGGGCTGTAGTGAGGGTTGAGAACTCAAAAAAATCTTGGTTGGTTCTTGGCACTATTACATGATGATTTGAAACTTCAACAAGGCACTGGGTTTTGACTCTCCTAAGTCTGATGGACCACAAAGGTTAGTGTAATGTTATCTGAATATCAATTTATAAATAAATGATTAATGATACTAATTGAGCTACTTAGTCACATGTTTACATGATGCTGTTAGAGACTGGTTGCCAAATTCAAAGCACAGGAAATGCACCAGACATATATATGCCAACTTCTAAAAGAAGTTCAGTGGTATACAACTTCAAAAGCTTTTTTGGCAAGCAGCTTCATGTACAGTTCCACAGCTATTTTATTCTAAAATGGAAGAAATGAAGCAGATAAACACAGAAGCTTATAACTATTTGATAGGGAGAGATCCTAACAGTTGGAGCAGGGCATTCTTTAATTTGACTATAAAGTTTCCTGCCTTTGAAAATGGGATATGTAAGAGCTATCATAGAGCAATACTTTTGCAGAGACACAAACCCATCATCACCATGCGAGAAGACTAAGGGTGAAATATGATGCAACGGATAGCGGCCTTGCATAATATAGCTGTAAATTTGAAGATCATATCACACAAAAAGATCAGAAAGACGCTTGAGTACCAAAAAAGGGACCAAAGGCTAAGCATTGACCTGTATTTTTCATGTTAAATTTAATGAATACTTAATTTTCTGTATTTGGAAGATCAGAGAACACTAACTGTAATAATTAACTTTTTAGTAGAACTTGACTGATTTCAAGTGCTTATCACTAATGGAAGACATGCAATGGTGATTCAGCATTTGGAGATAACCTTGTGAAAACATAAGCAGTAGGTTATGCAATTAAGTGGATTCCATGTATCCATGCAGTTGCTGGATACATGCATTTGAATAAGGATCCAGATGAGGGTGTTAGTTAGTGTTATTCACAAGAGTTGTGGTTCAAGACATATCAACATTCTATTAAACCAGTGTTAAGGACAAAAATGTGGAAAAGGACTGATAATCATCCTCTTTACCAACCTATTTCGAAAATGCATGGGAGACCAAGGAAGGAATAAATTAAGGCACCATCAGAAAACAACTGACGGGTTAGTAGAGTTGGTAGGGTTATGAGATGTTCTAACTGTCAAGGCATTGGACACAACAAGGCTAGTTGTGACAAAGAACTAGTACCTAAAGTTCCTATTCAAAGAAGACCACCAGGCAGAACAAGGAAATCTGTATTTGGAACTCATGCATCAGCAAGAGGTCATGGCAGGGGTTCTAGAGGTGGAAGAGGTGCTAGAGGTGGTAGAAATGGTTCTAGAAGAGGTGCTAGAGGTGGAAGAAATGGAACTTCTAATAGAGGTCAACAGGTAATTTCAATTTAATTTGTGAATTTATTTTGTTTACACAAAAATTGTACATACATACACTGATACACAAAAATTGGACGCTTTATAGTTAATGGATGAGGATGAGATCAGAGAGAACTTGGAACATGATTATATGCAAGATTTGTTGGATACAGAAGAGGATAAGAGGATACAACAAGATAGGGAATATCAAAAAAATTAGGTGAAAGGCTTTTCAAGAAGAATGGAACAACAACATATGCACGAAACAAATGGATAAGGAAAGAAAAGACATAAACAAAGAAGAAAGAGAATGGGAGGAAAGGATATGATTATTACAATCCAAAACAACTGGATTGATGATGAAAGCATGGATGTTGATGCTTACAACAGAAAAGATACCTCAGTCAAGTTTAATGCTTTTACTCAAGAATCTGTCACTGATGATCCATCACATCCAACACAGTCAATAAAAGAGCAAGTAGGTGATGGTCAAGTTACTGCAAGTGCTGCAAGTGATGCTGATGTTGCTGCAAGTACACAAGACAAGAACAAAGGTAAATCTATTCAGGAAGGAACCAATTCAAAATCTGCAGCAACACCAAGGAGGAAATCTAAAAGGCTAAGGCAAGAAGAACCAGAACCATTCAGGATCTATGTCAAGAATAGAGGAAGATCAGAGAGGATAGCTAAACTTCAAGGAAAAAACTTCAAATTTGATGCTCAAGGTACAGGTTCAACACCTGATAAAGCCTTTGATGTGTCTGAATCTGAATGATTTCTATCCTTTGTTGCTTTTACCAAGTGTGGTCAAGTTGTAATGAAACTTTAATCTTTTGGTGGTCCTGTACTGTATGCAGTCTATGATACTTTAAATCTTTGTGGTCCTAGAACTTCTGAGATAAACAATTAAACTGCACCCCAACATGTTTTGGTAATGCCACTTTTTATTCCTTTGATTTAGATTGTAGTCTGTTTGACTGAATTGGAAATGCAATCTTTGGTTAATTTTATATTTTTGTCTGTTATAGACAGTAATGGTTGTCTGTTTACCCTTTAACACAAATACACAAACAAATGTTTTACCAGTAATAGGATGTCTATTGCCCCAAATATATACGCTATAATAACACACATATACCAAAACTTGATGTAATTCATGATTCATCATAGATACATATAATAGAACTATTAAAACAGTTAAACTACACCAACAAACCTCAACACATAAAACTTAGTAACTACAACCTACAACACATGAACCCTACAATCATCACCATAACATCAACTTGTTAATTTGCTTCACATCTATTTCATTGCAAACACTAGAACCACACATATGACAAATGCAAGAAAAGTGGACTTCAAAAAAGTCAAACTGGCTTCACATCTCCTCAACTGAGCACCATTTTCAAACAGTTCACCTTCAATCTCTTCAATCCTTGCTTGACGGTTAATCTTATTATGCAACAAATTCCTGTGATTAGGGTTTAAGATGATGTACATCTCATACAAATGCATCTTGTACCAATCATGATCAATCTCAGGATCATACCATTCCCAATAGCCACACTTCTTCTCGCCTAGTTTAGAACGATTAACGCATACAGCAAATCTCCTTGATGGATTTGTTAGGGTCCATGATGTTAACACCCTTAGTGGAAGACCGTATCTACATGTTTCTTCAACAAGAAAGTGACATACTAGATACTCGACATTTGGTTTTATGATTGATTAGGGTTTTGATTTGGTGATGAAGATATGTTTTTGATTTGGGGATTGAGATCTGTTTTTGATTTGGGGATTTGATTAGGATTTTTATCTGCTTTTGACTATTTTTGATGTTATATAATAACTTAAGGGTCGGGTCAAACAATGGGTATACTACCAACGGTAATAAATTAATATCCAGGTGTGAAAAAGAAAAAATTAAAAAATATTACGTGTCGTTTTTTAATGACATGGAAATCATTTTGGTAATATTAGTAATATTGTCCCAAAACAACAAGTTATACTGTCTATAATAGTAATAAAACAAGTGCGTTTACTAGAACTGTAAATTTTGGAAAATACGTTTCTATTTAATGGACTTAACCCTTATAAGTATGAATTTTAATCACGCGCCACTATTATAGGTCGCGGTTGGTTGTTGACACTCGTCCTTCTCGTACGGATTTCTTGATCACTACTTCTTATCTCTTTACTCTATCGGTGAGTTCATAGCCTTCGATTAAATCTTTTTATGTATTAAAAACCCGAGAGGGAGATACATGCTTGTTGTTTAAGAAAATTGAACACAGGTGATTTTAAATTATGTGATACGTTGCTATGAGTGGTATGTTTGTGGCCCTTTCCTACATGGACAGTTAATTTACCGATAGCCGTGAACGCTGAATGCAAAAATAATAGATCTATTTTGGGCCTAACACCTGTCTGGCCGTTGGTTCCGCGCAAGGGCATACGAAGACATAATTGTATATTATTATTGGGAGTGTGTAACACTATCACTCCGGGTTGGGCCACATAGTTTAAGGTTCATTTCGTGGCCTCTAGCATTGGTTATGATGTTCATGACTTAATGATTGCTATACTTGTGTACAAAATGATTGTTATCAACTCTATGGATTCACTCACATTTTGTTGACATATTAGCAGTTTATCTCAGGTATACTTGCTAGTTGGATAAGGACGGATCTGGATATCGAAGGACATGGACTGGTGAACTTTGTACATACTATAAAATGGTTTTCAAGAGAATATTAGTCATGTTGTTGTCTTATTTTAGAAACGAGTTTTCATAAAATTTATTGGGACCTTGTAACTCTGATCTTTTTAATAAAAATTGAATGTAATCTTTGTTAGTAAATATTTCTTTTAAAGTCGTTTACCGTGACTCGTGAGCTTGTATTATGAAGTAGCACACTAATGTGTAATTCCAATGTCGTTTTTAAATTTTGGGGGTGTTAAAAGCGTCTTGCATCTCTGCTTGATCTTAATGAACCTTCACATTGTCTCTTGACCATTTCAGGACGGTGACTTGACTTTCTGACCTCGCCCCAAAAACAGGTGAACGACCACTTTCCGTCCGTAAAGTGCCTCGAATGGTGCAGCCTTGATGCTAGCGTGATAACTGTTGTTGTAAGAAAACTCAACCAGTGGCAAATGTCTAACCCAACCATTTCCAAAGTCGATCACACAAGCACGTAGCATATCCTCGAGAGTTTGGATAGTTCTCTCGCTTTGTCCGTCGGTTTGTGGATGGTACACAGTACTCATATCCAAGTTAGTACCCAAGGCCTTCTGAAGTGATCTCCAGAAATTCGATGCGAACCTAGGGTCACGATCATAAATGATTAAGACAGGTATTCCATGCCTCGTGACTACCTCCTTCAGGTACATTCTCACCAATTTCTCCATGGAATCGGTTTCTCTCATTGGTGTAAAGATTACGGACTTAGTAAGTCGGTCAACAATCACCCAAATGGTGTCATATCCTTGCGACAACTTAGGAAGCTTTGTGACAAAATCCATGGTGATATTATCCCACTTCCATTGGGGTATCTCGGGTTGTACTAACAAACCTGATGGACTTTGGTGTTCAGCTTTGACTTTAGCACACGTCAAACATTTGCTAACATAGGTGGCGATGTCGGCCTTCATATTGGGCAACCAATACAGCTTTTTCATGTCCTGGTACATCTTGTCAGAACCCGGATGGATGGAGTATTTTGATTTGTGGGACTCGTGCATGATCACAGTCCTCAAGTCACCATAGCATGGCAACCAACTCCTGCCATTTAAGCATAAGGTTCTGTCAGCACGGGGTTCCAACTTTTCTTTCGGTATATCCTTCCTGATCATACCACCTACATCTTCGTTCTTGAGATTCTCTGGTTTTTGTGCTTCGATCTGAGCATTCAAGATTTGTTTGGGAAGATCCAAACCAATAGTCATCACTAAGGCTCGGACTCTTAATGGTTTAATTCGCTCTTTCCTGCTCAAAGCATCAGCAACAACATTTTGGCTTTCCCAGGTGAAACCGAATCTCACAACGTAATCACTGAGCAACTATAACCAACGACGTTGCCTCATGTTCAAATCCTTTTGGTCAAGTATGTGTTGTAAGCTCTTATGATCTGTGAACACCGTACACTTGGTTCCGTACAAGTAGTGCCTCCAAATCTTTAGAGCAAACACCCACTGCACAATTCCATAATCAGGGTATAAATTTTTTCTCATGAATCTTCAGCTGTCGTGATGCATAAGCAATCACCTTCTCGTTTTGCATCAGTACCGCACCCAATCCTTTATGTGACGCATCGCAATAAACAATAAAGTTCTCAGCTCCTTGAGGGAGGGCTAAGATAGGTGCGCTACACAACTTATTCTTTAATGTCTGAAAAGCTGCTTCTTGCTTGTCACCTCATTCAAAGGCGACTTTCTTCTGAGTGAGTTTGGTCACTGGCTTAGCGATTTTTGAAAATCCTTCATTGAATCTTCGGTAGTAACCGGAAAGACCTAAAAATTAATGAATCTCTGTTGGAGTCTTAGGAGATGCCCAATCTTTTATGGATTCGATCTTGGCGGGATCCACGTGAATGCCTTGACTATCAATCACGTGGCCGAGAAATTATACCTTAGGAATCCAAAATTCACATTTAGAGAATTTAGCGTACAACTCCTCCTTCTTAAGCAATTCCAGAATTGCCTTAAGATGCTCTTCATGTTCTTTCTTGTTCTTTGAATAAATTAGTATATCGTCGATAAAGACAATTACAAACTTATCCAAGTATGGTTTGCACACTCGGTTCATGAGGTCCATGAATACTGCAGGTGCATTTGTCAAACCAAATGGCATCACTTGGAACTCGTAATGACCATACCGAGTCCTAAATGCCGTCTTCAGAATATCCTCTTCTCGTACTCTAAGCTGATGATAACCCGATCGCAAGTCTATCTTCGAATAAACATTGGATCCTTGTAGTTGATCAAACAAATCATCAATCCTTGGGAGAGGATAATGATTCTTCACCGTCAGCTTATTCAATTCACCCGTAGTCACTGCACACGGAATTGATCTGTCCTTTCATTTGACAAACAAGACCGGAGCTCCCCAAGGTGAGGAACTGGGTCTTATAAAGCCCTTGTCGGATAGTTCTTGCAGTTGTTCCGACAACTCTTTCATTTCGGAAGGAGCTAATCGATAAGGTGCTCGTGCTACAGGTGCAGCACCAGGCATCAAATCGATTTGGAATTCCACTTGTCGAGTCGGTGGAAGACCCGACAAATCTTCAGGAAATACTTCAGGAAAATCTTGAACGATTGGTACGTCCTCAAGTCGCTTCTCCCCCGACTTGTCTTCAGTCTCTTTCATAGTAACATGTGCTAAAAAGACATGATGTCCTTTTAACAAATATTTATGAGTTTTGGTGCACGAAATGATGTTCAAACGAGTCCCGCTTCCCTGATTACTTCCGTCACCATGAATGATTAAGGTTTCATTTCCCCAGGGAATACGAACGATCTTCTCAGCACAATCAATGACAGCGTGGTACTTTGATAACCAATCCATACCGATTATGACGTCGAAGCTACCAAGTTCTACGGGCATTAAGTTGATGTTGAATGGATGGTCTAAGAAGTTTAATGTACAACCCCGGATGATAGTGTTTATCCCAATTATTTTCTGTCCAGCTAGTTTCAGCAACTAATTAACTGTGTCTAATGTAGTTGGTGTGATATCAATTAGGGAACTAAATGTAGTAGATACAAAACTTCTATCGGCACCAGTATCAAATAAGATAGAAGCATAGCGGTCGTTTAGAAGGAACGTACCCGTAACGACGTTGGAGTCCGGGTTTGTTCCCGCATTGCCCACCACATAAACCTTGGCTGGTGCATTGCCATTCCCACGTTGATTACCACGGTTTCCATTCTTCAGCTTCGGGCAGTCTTTCTGAAGTTGCCCTTGAAACACCACACTCATTGCAAATAGACACATTCTGAGTTGTCCCGATGTTTCCACGATTGTTATTATTACCATTGACCAGAACTCCTACATCACAAGCCAGATGACCGACTTTTGCCTATACACCTGGGAAGCACATGGACTAGCTATGTGGTGAATAGTTTTCATTTTGTATACAAGTGTCAATGATCCCGTGTACTCCCTAATTTTTCACTAGGCCCTAGCAATGTAAGCCCTCCAGTGTTTCTGTCTGCTTGTTTTGTTTTGGTGCCCCTGATTGTTTCCAACATAAACTCCAACTTCTCTTCTGCTCAACTTGCCTTTTAGTAATAGTGAGGACTTTTTGATCCATCTGATCATTGGCAAACCTCAATTGCTTCTCCATTGTTTTGGTTGTAAGACATTTACATTTCCCCTGAAATCATATCAAGGAAGTCCACCACATAATTTCCAACCTCCTTTGATTCCTCATGGATACATCCTTCCACATATTAGTGCGAGCTTTGAAAATGCAGAGTGTAACTTGCGACATCGGTACCTTTTACTTTTAGGTTCCAGAGCTCAATTTCTAACTTCTTGATTTCACCCCTTGGGCAGTATTTGACTGTCATCATTTTCTTTGGTGCCTTCCGGTCCATAGCGTAAGCAACATCTTGAGTGACAGTCTTCATGTGGGAGTTCCACCATGTTAGAGCATTTCTAAGAATGCAATGTAGCAACTAAACTGGTTCTCTAAACACAGTGCTGATTGTTGACACTGATTCCATCTCTCAAACCATGTGACAACACAAACCACTCCTTCAATACCCTTAAAATAAGGGCTTGCATTCAGAAAATCCTTGTACGTACACTCACGGGGAGTGCGTATAGTTCCTCTAATTCTAGTATCAGAGTTGTGGCTTTCGTCTCCCTGGCCATTAGTGCTATTTCGAAGAGTTTCATGATTAGCAAGTTTCGTAGACACTCTTGCTTCGATTAGCTGTTTAACAGCAGCAACTGTCATAGGGGTAGCAGCCGTAGCAGCAGCAGCCCTTGCAGTAGCAGAGGATCTCCTTGGTGGCATATTGTTCTAAATCACAACAATATATAACACGTGAGTTTTCATAAACATCACAACATGACATGGGTACAACATATATATAACAAGATCACATCACACAGTGATTATATAACATGACTGGGATCACAACACATAACAGAATTGAGATCGACATAACATAATACAACACATTATATATAACAAGATCACATCACACAGTGATTATATAACATGACTGGGATCACAACACATAACAGAATTAAGATCGACATGACATAATACAACACATCATATATAACTGGAAAACATACATGATTGTCTGATACAAGAAATGAAAATACAAGTCCTACTGCCGTGCTAGCTGGGCATAAAACCCATAATACTTAGCCGGCTAACATAATGATAGCTATGAATATGACATGAAAATGTAAACCTAGGCAGAACTACCAGCGCCCTCGGGATCATCTGCATGAGTCTGATCTCTAGCCTGAAGTGCCTGAATCTGTCCTAGAGCCGCTGACAATTGTCCCTGTAGTGATGAAACTTGTGCAATCAATGTCGTCATCAGTGAGGCGATATGGTAATCCTACATCTGGGTATGAGTCCTATATGCTTGCAGTTCATAGTGAACTGTCAAACTCAACCCAACGGAATGTGCCCAAGCCTCTCGGGAAACGAGGGCCTCCTGATCTAACAGTCGTGCAGTCTCATAGTGAAACTGTCTATCCTCGACCAATCCATCAACTCTCTGAAATAACTGAGTCTGCCTATCCTGAGTTTCCTCTATCACAGCATAAATGTCATGTGTGTCCTGCTCCTGAACCGCAGCAAGCTCGGTCACTCTAGCATTGACCCCCTCGAGGGTTGTCGGTGCTACCTCCTCAACAGCCTCTGTCAGGTCTACCCAAACATCCCTAAAGCCATAGCCGACCTCCTCGGCTCTCTGACGTCTGATCTCGGCATCTATAGTGCCGATAAACCCATAATCTGCTCTATGACCCCCAATAGGTCTAGGAGAAGCAGTCGAACTCTCCCCCACCTCATACCTCAATGTAGGAGCAGTTAGACATAACCTCTTACGAGGTGGTAACTCGGCCTCGGGAATGTCCTCCCTACGATCAACTGGTGGTGGTATGAATAGTGAGGCTGGTAGTGGTGGTAGTGGTGATAATGGTAACGGTAATTATGTGGGTACAGGTGGTGGTAAATGTTATTGGTGGATAGGTGGAGGTGGTAGTGTGTGGGTTGAGGAAACTAAATGGTAGTAGTATGTGACCAAGGTTAATAGTGGAAGATGGAGGTGTAGTGCGGCAGCAGACACAGCAATACTTGCCTCCATAGATGGTTACATATGTGGCTCATGTCTGACAGTCTTCTGCACTATTGGGAGACGTGTCTAAGAAAGGTGATCCTAATCTGAGGCGATCTAGGTGTAGGTGCAGACTCATCAGTCTCAAATTCCTCTATATCCCCAGCTGAGGGAACATGGTCAACAACAGGTATAGCAGAAGAGTCGGCAAGATCTAGGTGCTCCTCCTCTTCGTCCTCAAAGAGAGCTAGGTACTCCTCCTCCTCGTCCTCAAAGGGCTCCTCGTCCTTATTATCAGTATCATCTCGCACATCGTCATCATCGGAGGGCTTATCATCACCATCCCCTTTGTCAGCATGATAGTTCAGCAGATCCTCCTCGGGGTCCTCTTTCGGGATCCTCATATCGGATCGACAGTCTGCCACATAGCCTGGTGACAAGGCGGTAGGTGAGGCATCAGCAGGTAGAGGCTAGTCCTCCAAGGGTGCCTCAACATCGGATGGCACTAAGTACTCGGGTACTCAGGCTCAGGTACGTATGGTACCATTAATAGGTGAAGGTGGGTGCTCATGACTGGGCGAACTAGTGGTGCCTGTGGATCCTCTGAACCTGGTATGCAATCCGGTAAGGGTGGGGCTACTGGCTGAATGGGAAGTCCATCTTATCCGTATACGATGACCCAGGGGGAACCTCCATCGGACAGCTCCTCGTCAGCTGGCCAAAATGCCCTCCCTGGCTCAGAATCGGTATCGACGGATGTGTAGGTAACCGTAGATGATGCCGAAGACATGACTGAATCTGTAACACTCAAACAGAGTTTACATTAGTACATATATAAGACCCGTAATAATATACTTAATATATTATAAACACGTATGTGAATCATGCAGCATCTAGTATACCCAACTAATGCAACTAGTAATGTATGAATGAATGTCCCATAAAAATCCCTTTTTATGATGCAATGTTTGAAAACGGTTATAGTCCAAGTAAAAATATTTGACCTGGTTCTCTATAACCTTGGCTCTGATACCAATCTGTAACACCCCCAAATTAGGTTGCAGCGGAATAATGTCTATCCAGGAGCGTTACATTATAGATCAAAAGCACAAGATATGAGAACGAACTCTATGAGTCGTTTAAAATTTGATACATTGGATTTATTAAAGATGTTTGATACAAAGCTCAACGGCTTACATTGTTCA
>BQNB010145402.1:0-16722 GCA_026074375.1 Tanacetum coccineum
AATTCATAAACATGTATATTCATAAGTCATAGCAAAATCATTCAAAGATTATATCATGTTTCACATATGAGAACAAAGTACCAAAAACCAATACTTCGATTACAACAACCACCAATCCCAAAACTAATTGTTCTATTATCAACCAACAACCAAATGCTACTAAGATAACTCAGAATATACCAAGTAACTTCTAGAAATCGGCAACATATCACCAAATGGAGTGTTTGGTAACAAGGTTTATGGTGGTGGACTTTGGAGAATTTGGTGTGAATCCTCTAAGAATCAAAGTGGAAAGTGTTTAGATTCTGGAAATAAATGGTATGTGGTCTAGATATGGTGTTAGAACTCTGAAAATTCGTGGTGGTTCATGGTGGTGAGAAGGGGTGTTTGGATCATCAGATCCTAAGATCCTCACCATTCCTTCCTCCTCGCCAAAGTGATTTAGAGGTTATGTGTGTTAGAGATGTGTTGGTGTGTGTTTCCCTGGAGTTTTAGGGGGTATTTATAAGGTAACTTTTACTTGGGGACCAAGAAAAGGATGAATGTGGTCAATTTTGAGGCTAAATTCATGTTTTAATGCATTAGACAGAAAGTGCGGCGCACATTTATATTTGTGCGGCGAACTTAGGGTGTTAATGTGGTCAAAGCCATTATTGAAGAAAAGTGTGCCGCACATTAGGTAAAACCTCCGCACTTTGGGCAATTTTCAGCACTTGGCCTTTATCAAGGTTGTAGATAATTTAATTCTCTTCGCGTGGCCGCTTGAACCAATTAAAACGGAGTTCGTATGACCGAGTTATGGCCAAAACAGTGAACAGGTGTCGGGAAGCATTCAGCTTGAGTTATTTCTTCGTTTAAGCTTCAAATCTTCTTGTATTCTTCCGTTTTCTTCCACGACACGTATCTAGAACCTACAATGATAAATATATTATATTCTATACCAAAAGTTCTTATATTTAACCAATAAATATACATAAAAGCATAGATAACGCGTATAAAAATATGTATAAAATGAGCGTTATCACATACCATGTTGATATCTTTCGAATTCATTATGAGGTATGGCTTGTCTGATACTTATTTACATTAGCTTATTAATTTTACTTTTCTAATGCACATGTAATAGGTTGCATGTTAATACTCAATAGCTATGAGGTATGGCTAACTGTCGAATATTATCAGTTGCTTGGTCATTATATTTGGTTGCTTCATTCCGCTAAGTACTCTTTTTTCTCAAAACCCTAATAACATTCATTTATTCCGTGTTAGATGGCTGAGGTATAACATTTATTAATTTATTAGTATAATTTTTTCTCACACGGACAGCTCCATTAGAACTAAACGACAAACATTGTCTCAAAAAAGTTTTATGAACTGAACCCCCCCGTTGGGTGGGTTATTAGAAGAGTCTATCAAGCGTGATTATTATGAGGTGGATAATCTCTACAACGAGATCCAAGAGTTGACGAAGCAATTAGATATCTGCAAGGTATATATTGTGGTTGTCATCAATGTCTATGATGATACTCTCTTTTCTACTTCATGGACACCGCTTTACTCATATTTATGTTTTAAAATACAAATCCACTTCTTTATCAGAATGAAAAATTAGATTTGACGAGTCTGCATCGCCAAAAGGTTACTGAGGCAGAAAAGCTTACATGTGATGGATTGACAATAAAAACCATGTTCTCAGTTGGGTTCACGCGACCAATCTGTAAGTGTGAGGTAAAACTTACTATTTTGTTGATATGTTGCATCCAATAATGTGGGTTCAACAAATGTTGGAACGTGTGGGTTAGGGATACACCAAGCAGCTAAGATGTGTAATTACGTACCAAATTCTACTTGGTTACTTTGACAAGGTATATTTTACATTTAAATTTGTTAATGAATCTTAAACATTCCTATTTTACTCAACTTGAATATCAATTTATTATAAATCAATCAGGTTCATAAATTGACATTTATTGTTTCTTCCTTTTAGTTCTCTAATTGTTCTTCATTCGTGTTTCTTCCTTAGCAGGTTTGGTCCCAACTTTATTTTCTCTTATCAGAGATTCAAGAGAATCAGATATCGATTTAATGCAAACCATACACAACAAACACAACCATAAACCAAGAAGATAACTTTAATAGTAAGGTATGCTATCAAATCTAGAATAATGTATGACTAATCTTTGAATCTAAATCTGTTGTTGAAATGGAATGTAAATTAACATAGTATATCCATCTCTTATTAATATGATTTCTTTATCAGGTAGCTATTCAGCTCAAGACTATAAAGCACTAATAAGAATTCTTGTAAACATTTTGGATTTCCAGGTAACATGGAGTTTTATAAGTCGAACTCTTAATTAACATAGTATATGCGTCTCTGTTAACACTTCTTAGGATAAAGAAGAAGATGCTTTACATTCTTCTTTGATAATCTATTACAGGTATCAAACATCAGTTTGTCTTGGTATGATTTTGATTCATAAACCTAAACCAAGGTTGGTATGATTTCGATTCATAAACCAAATATTTACATAATCATTCTTCCAAATCACGCTGCTAATCATGTTTAATGTTTATTTTAGGAACTAAAAGATCTGAGGCCTCAGTCGTGCGCTACAACCGAAAGGATTGAAGAGTAAAAATGAGGAAAGGATCGACATATATACAGAGTACCGGGAATTGGTTTTGAGGAAGTAGAAGCATCAGTTAAAAAGGTAACATTTTTTATGCCAAAAGCATGTCAGCTTGGTACAATTAATAATGTTAACTTGGGTGGCATTTCAACCTTCTACTTTTGAATGGATTGATTCGGGTAATATATCTAGAAGACAGTGTCAAATTGATTTAGATTTCCCACCATTCTTGTTTTATGTTAATGTCAGTTTGTCTTGCTAAAAGTCATAGATACATGTTTGTACCCTCATATATCAACATATTGTAAATCTTACTAAATGTGTTTACGTATATGAATAATAACAGAAGAAAATTAAATTACCACCTTCATGAGCTGTCGATATTCAATTTGAAACACAATACATGCATCTTCATGGGGTCAATTCACATCTTTCATATGGAAGCTTTGGTAGGCTTATTGGAGAAATACCAATTATAACCTTAACCGATTTACCTTCAACTTGCTTTGTGCAATCATGGTTATGATCCTGCACAAACAGACCCTACATTCCTGGATACGCTTCTTGAGGAGTTGCGTGATGAGGTTCTTTCCGATCATTTTCAGTTGATTATACCAACATAGGGTCTTTTGCTCATCGTTACGTTTTTCCATCTAGATTAGATGCTTAGTTGCGATTGTTGAAGTTACAGATTTTAGTGTGGCATAACTAGCAAAGGAGCAAAGGAGGATGGAACAAAGGAGAAAAATGCAGTAGACCAGACATGTGTTGGGTTCAGTTCCTGAGCCCTTTAGCCTTTCAATAGATTTAAACATAAAATCCCCTAAGTGTTTCTCAAACTGAAGTCTTTCAGTTTGAGTCGTTGAAGTTTCTTCAGCATCAGCTCTTCAGGTCCTTAGAAGATTGGGAAGTATCTTCACTTCAGTATATGCAGCGGTACAGAAACTGAAAAAGGACTCATGGAAAGAGCTTCAGTTCAGCTTGGTTGACAATTTTAAGCTGAACGTTGTCTATCTCCTTAACAGAAGTTGAAACGTGTTGTTTCACTTCTAGAAGGTTTACAAGGCGGGAAAAAGATTGCTTTATGTCAAAAAGAATAAAGCAATCTCCTTGAGAAAGTAACTTCTAAAATTGGTAGAGAGTCAACAACTTTCCTCAAAGGGACTTGTACCTAGTACTAGAAGCATAAATGCGATTAAATGTAGCTCAACCACCCCATTTATGCTTGCCACGTAAACTAGGTTAAACGTAAACCTAATACCTTGCCTATAAAAGGAAGAGATTCCCATTATTAAAATGTTATCTCTTCATTTATTGTGATACATATTGAAGAGTTCATTTGATCTTCTAACAATATGAAGGTTGACTAATAAAGCTGAAGCTTCACATTTCTAGTCATAAGTAGTTTTTTTTTCTTACTCTTATAACTCTGTGTTTAGAGTTTAAGTTCGAAGGAGATAACACCCTAATTGTTATTCAACCACCTTGCTATTCCGCAACGACATGGTGTATCATAAGATTCTTTAATTGATTTAATAAGAACCTATTTCGTAGCAAAAGTACTTATGTGGTGTTTTAAAACTTGTTCTCTATATTTTAATATATATTGTTTTAAAAATCACTTCGTTGTCATGGAATATGATTGTTTAATTGGTTAACTTTATATTAGATTCCAAGGGACCAACAAGTGGTATCAGAGCTTTCTAGTTTATAAAATCCCTTTAAAAGGATATATAAAGGCTCAAAGATTTTTAAAATCAAGATCCATCTTAAATGGCAGCAGTAGAAGTACCACAGACTCTTGAATACAAGGGTGGCCAGTTAAATGCCTCTCCTGTACTAGAGGTGGAAAACTTTACCAATTAGAAAAAGAGGTTCATGTGCCACATCGTTGGTATTGAACCTTAATTTGAAAACATCATTTCAAACGGTCCTTATATCCCTATGGCAGCTGGTCAAAGGAAGCCAGAGACACAATGGACACCTGAGGAGAGAAAAGCTGCTAACTTAGATCAGCGACTCAAAAGTCTATTATGTCTGTGCTTCCAGATAACCAAATGAACTCTGTCATAAACTGCTTAACTGCAAAATCTACTTGGGATGACCTGATACTATATCATGAAGGGCCCTCTGATGTGAAAGAAAGTAGGGTCATGGACCTGAAGTTGTGCTACAACACCTTCAAATTCAAAGAAGGTAAATCTCTAACATAAACTTTCACCAAATATAAAGCTTTGATGAATGAATTAGTAAATGATGGCATCAAACTTTTAAAGCTTGAGATAAATACTGGTTTTATAAATGAGTTACCAAAGAAGTGGCTAGCTTTCTGCCAAAGTCTCAGAAACACAAATCATGTGAGAGAATCTGAGCTTGCTTCTCTATTTGGTAAACTCAATAGAAAGAAATCGTACTAAATAGTATTTATGATATACCAGAGAAAACTCAATGTCCCTGCAACTCCACTGTCAACTGCCTTCTTCTCTACCTCTATTGTCCAGGACTCTCAAGATAGTCCTGATGATGAAAAAGATACAAGAAGCAGTCAAGAGTACATGAATGACCTTGAAGAAGAATACCAAGCAAGAGCTCTTTTAGCCAAATCTAAAAGGTTCTTCAAAAAGGGTACTCAAAGGTTTAGTAGTGCAAAAGCAACTGACCAAACTGAATGCCACAAATGTGGCAAGAAGGGTCATTTTGCAAGAGACTGCTGGTCAAAAACATCAGTTCCTTCATATCAGTCACCTTTTCAACCAAAACTTCTCCATTCATCTGAACACAAACCTGAACCAAGGCATACCAAAGACTTTGAAGCCAAGTACAACAAAGTCAAAGCTAAACTAGCCCTCCTCAGCTCTAGTGCCTCAGCTCCCAGTTCGTCCTCAGGCAAAAACAAAGGTCTAATTGCTGAATCATATGATTGGGATGAAGAAGAAGTGTCATCTGATGACAATGAAGTACCTGAAGTTATAGCTCTTATGGCTCTTGCTGATGAAGAAAGAGTTTCTGTTAGTAAAGAAAGTGCCAGAAATGGTAAATGGATTAAAATCTCTATGAAAAAGGTACACACTCTTCTTGAAATAAAAGATAATGATGATAGAAAATCCTTTCTAGATTATCTGTGTATTGATCTAAACTATGTTGAAGAACAAAGATACAATCTCATGTCAAAACATAAAAATCATGTTCAAGAAGAACAACTTTTGGTGTTAAAGCAAGCAAAGCTTGATCTTTTTACCATACAGCATGTAAACACTGAGATTCTCAAAGAGAATCAAAACTTAAGAAATGAACTGAAAGAGCTAACCTTTATTACAGAATCATGGCTAAACAGTTCTAATAAAGTTAATCAGTGTATCAGTGAACAAATTCCTACTCAAAAGAAGAAAATCTTAGGAATTGACCAACTCACTGAAGATACCTCCAGCTCTGGGCTAAAAGACCCAGTGTTTGTAAAGTCTTCAGTAGATAACTCAGAGGTATTAATTACTGGTAGTAATAAACCTAAGTTATCTGAAGCTGAAGACTCTACTCTGTCAAATCATGATACTGGTAAGGTACCTTCAAATGAGTAAAAAAGAAACACAACTGACCACTTAGTTGTTGTCTCTGACTCTTCAGCAAGTGATTATGATTCAGTTGATGAATCTTCAGTCTGTAGCAACCCCTTCCTCCACTAAAGAAGCTGACTGGTGCTGAACCTGTTTCTGGACCAAAGACTATCAAATCAATTTTGAAGTTAAAATCTACATTCAGAGCTGAAACTTTAAAAGGTATCACAATAAATGAACCTTCCTCAGCTCCTGCCAGAGGCAACAAAAGTTCTTCAGTTTCTAAAACTAACTCAGCTCTGGTTGGTAAGTTAAAAAATATGAAAATAGATGATCCTCCCTTGGCTATTGTAATGAAAGAACTCAATGAACTAAAATTACAAATTAGAAAGAATAAATCATCTTACTTCAGAAACAAGAACTCTCAACAGGTTCCTCCCAATGCACTTCAAAACAAATACGAAACTCAATTCAAAATGAATTATGAACTGTGTGGACAAAACAATCATCTCTCTGAGAATTGTTATGGAGTCTTGTTTTGTAAAAAGTACAAGAGAACAAATCACAGAACATGTAATCATACTGAATTTATGTCTTCCGTGAATATAAATCAGTATCATACTGATCAAGGTGAATCTTCCTCAAGATCCAAACCTGCAAGGCCAACAATACCTTTTCCTTCATGCATACATTGTGGATATAATGATCACAAATATGATGATTGTGTATACTATCCCATATGTGAAATATGTGGAAGCTATGATCATGATACTCATGGTCATAACAGGATTATTTCTCTAAGAAGAGGAATCAAACCTAGAAACCCTCAACATGTCACAAAGAACTATGAAACATGTGGTAGCAATGTTCATACCACATTTGATCACAATGACATTGAGTGGTTCAGGAAAAGAGAAGATCTTCAAGCTAAGAAAGTTGAGTCTTTCAAAGCAAGTAAGACTGAATCATCAAGTGCTCTAAGATCAAAGACTCCCACTAAAAGGTGGGTTTCTAAACAAAACTAATCATCCTAACCCTATTTTGTGTAGTGTAACATCCGGAAATCTTTATTACGTTTGAACAACTGTCGTTCAAAACATACATTACCTGCACAAATATGAAATGTACCAGGACCTGAAGGAATGTACAGAAATCACTACACATACATCACTCAAGGTTATGGTTATGGTATAGTTTTCAAAAAGGGAGGGAAAGTAAGTGTTCCACAGCATGAACATTGAAATGCTTTTAACAACCGAGAATTCTTCATAAAACCTTATGAAAAATCCACTGTTATTAAAGCAGAAATCTCACCTGACCGATATGATCAAAATGATCAAATTGATCACAATGATAAAAAATGATCATCCATTTCAAAATGATGAACTTATTAATGATGATCAGATTGAACAAAAAAACACACCAATGAAAAACAATTTCATTGATAACCTCACAAAACTGAAGGTGTTCAGATTTATGAACTCTCATCCTCTCTAAATAGAAGATACTTCAGCACATGATACAATTCCAATTCTTTTCAAAAAAAGGAAGGAACCTGGCTTTGTAATCATAAGGCATAAATCATGATAAAATCCTACTCTAGTTGCAATTCTTGAAGCAATCAGGATCTTTCTTGCCTTACCACATACATATACTTCATAGGATGTCAATAATACATTCCTCAATAGTAAACTAAAAGAAGTATATGTCAAATAACCTCCAAGTTTTGAGATAGAGTGAATTCATCAACCATGTTTGCAAAATTGGATAAAGCCCTTTATGAACTTAAACAGGCTTCAAATAAATAAAAATTATAAGTTTCAAAAAAAAAAAAAAAAAGGGCATGTATGAAACTCTTTCAACCTATCTCACTGAACACATATTTGTAAAAGGTATGATAGACAACACTGTTTATTTACAAAACTCAAACAAATGTGACTTTGGTACCAATTCGTGTTGATAATATTATCCTTGAGTCCACCAGCACAAAAGTGTGCACACAGTTTGAGAAACTGATGACTCAAAGATATGAAATAAGCATGATAGGTGTCCTCACCTACGTCCTCAAATTTCAGATTAAACAATCTGAAAGAGGCATTTCAATCAACAAAGAAAGAGATGTCAATGATCTGCTGAGAATGTATGACAAAATTGGTTCATCAGTGAATACTCTAATTATGCCCCCTAACATGTTAGGACCTGATCTCAATGGCAAAGCTGTAAATGAGTCTCAGTATAGAGGTATGATTGGACCACTAATGAACCTAACTGCAAGTAGGCCTAACATTCAACTCTCAACTGATCTCTATGCAAGACATCAAGCAAACAAAGAATCCCACCTTAATTCTCAACTGATCTCTATGTTGAGAATTTCCAAGTACCTAAATGGTACTCCCAGTCTTGGTCTTCAGTATCCAAAACGTTCAGGTCTTGACCTAAAAGGATAATGAGACTTTGACTATGCTGAATGCAACATGGATAGTAAAAGCACTTCAGATGCTTGTCAGTTGCTTGAAGGCAAGCATGTTTGCTGAAGTGCAAATAAGCAGCAATATGTAGCTATGTTCTAAACTGAAGCGATATAGCTGCTGCTGGATGTTATGCCATCATAGTATGGATAAAGAGTCAACTCACTAACTATGATATCATTTGCAATCTTAAACAATCCATTTCTGCACTCAAGAACAAAACATATTGATATCAGATATCACTTTATCATAGATCATATTCTCAAAGGGGACATTGAATTACATTTCATTCCCACTCAATATCAACTTGCTGATATCTTCACCAAGCCTCTGGATGAGCCAACTTTCAAAAGATTAATTGTTGAACTAGGTATGCTGAACATTGATTCAAAACCTAAAGCTTCAGTACTAACTGAAGAAAACTGAAACTTCAGCGCTTTCATCCAAAACTGAACAAATTTTCATATATTAAGCGTCAGTTCAGTTTTTTCATACAACCTTTAGCTTGTTTAAGTGAGTAACTGAGCAATCACATATGTCTCATTCATGGATTTGCATGAGCATGCGTGATTTTGTCGTCTTCGCTGGAGCACAAATATTGGTCAAGTCAAGAACTGAACAAAACTGATTCATTTTCCTCAAGTTTAGTTTGTAAAATGATTTTATCTAAGTCTTCAGCTTTCTCTCAAGTGAAGTAACTGAGCAATCACATATGTCTCATTCTTGAATTTGCATGAGCATTTGGGGTTTTGTCACCTTCGCTGGAAGATTGATGATGATGAAGATTACAATAATCTTTTCAGCATAACATAACACCAAACCTGAACCTAGTTCAGCTCTTTTAAACAACAATCTCAAGGTTAGTTTTAAAACAAATGTGATCCTCAAAAGTAATATTTTTTATTAAAATAATTTCCTTTTCAAAGAAGTTGTTTAATTAAAATATATGAATATAGGACATCTAAAAGTTAGAATGACCTCAGCATATTTCTCTCACCTACTTTTTCAGTAAATAGACGGCTGTTCACTGTTCTAGGTGTCAGATACACGCTTTGCTGACTTTCATTTAATATAAAGTTTAGCACACATGTTGAAAAAAAACCCAAACATTCCCCATAACTTTATAAACCCTAGATTTCTTTTCACCAACTCATAACTTCCAAATGACAGTTATCAAATTGTCAAAGATAAAAGTAAAAAATTCTTAAATCATATAATCGACCACACCTATCACAATTATTTTCTCACAAACACAGATCAAACTCACCAAAAACACACACACTCACAATCCAAAACAAATCAAATCATCAAAACCCTAATCATATCAATTGGCAAACCAAGAACAAAATCCTCCACAACAAGAACAACCTTTTATTGTTGCTAAACAAGTAGGCTTTAACCTTGAAGATATCATCCTCAACACAAACAATGAGGCTGCTATTCTATACCCATAACACAAAAACAAAGATCACTTCAAATGTGTTTCTGATTTCATTTCCAAATGTTGTCTTAGAAAACCATTCACCAGATCTCTAAATGTGAAAATCATTTAGAACTCATCTAGGATCTATAATATATAAAAATAACAAAGGTTGTTGTTGCGCAGCGGAATTTAAACAAAGACAATGTTATTAACAAGGTTTTACATTCACATAAGCCCCAATTCTATTTGATCATGATAGAACATGTTACCTAACTGTAACAGGGATCAAAGATACCTTGACCTTAGGGCTAAAACGATCTCATTTGGATCGTACAAAGGAGAACGATCTCAAGTGGTGAGATCTTTGGTGTTTTCCTAAAACACGATTAAAAACACACACACAAACAATGTCTAGGGATCTCTTTATATATAGAGTCCATCTAGACTTACAAAGTAAACCTAATTGTATTAGGAAACTAAATCTTTCCTAATCTTGATCTTTATCTTTTTAAGCAAGTCTTCTAGAATCCTCCATCTTCTAGAATTCCATGATGTCGATCTTGATGTTTTTGTATCATCAAATCAATAAATCCTAACAATCTTCCCCTATTTGATGATGACAAAACAAATAGTTAAACTGATTCCAAGATGATCCATAGTAGCTTAATCTTCAGCAATCTTCCTCTATTGAATAATAAGCTTTGTCTTCAACTTAAGCACTTGAACATCTTGTACATCTTCAAATCTGATCTTCCATGAATGAAACAGATTCTAATATTCCCCTTTACTTAAGATCTCCATGAACTTGTTGATACTTCTTCAACACAATGAAGCCTTCAATTCTTGTTCCATGCCATGCCACCACACTTAATAAGTTGCATATCATATCATATCATCTCTGTAACATCTTCCCCTTTTTGTCATTATCCATTAGGGGACTGTGAACATATGCAACTTTGATCTTTACAACTACAAACCATATATTAAACTTCTAATCCAAGCTTTCTAATGTCTCAAATTACCCTCCATGACGCACAATACAAATAATAAATTCAAGTAGTAGAAACTTAAACTAGCAGTAGTAATATTCTTACATAAAGTTTAACTTGTTTTGCACAAGTGAAAACCTTCCCCTCAAATGGTGCATTTAACATATCCAAATGGTTAAGCACTTTATCATATTCTTCCCCTGAAACCAATATGTTAACCATCTCATGACCAAAAGTAATAGAATCAACCATAAGAACTGTATGAATAACTAACCAACAGTAGTAACGAATACCATGTAGTACCATCCATGAAGAGCAGCACTAAAAATGACTAACAGTAGTAATCGATACCAAGCAGTAGTAACAATGAAGAGCATCATTAAAATGGTTGAGCAGTAGTAAAAATACACTAGCAGTATTAACTACTAACTAGCAGTATTAACTTTCCATTAGTAGCATTAACTTAGTGCAGCAATATTAACTGTTGTAGAGCAGTAGTAACCATGTATGAAGCAGTAGTAACTTCCAATCAGTATTAACATGATAACCACTTCAATAAACTTTCCACAAGAACCTGAACTCGAACTCTTAGCTTCCACTTTCATATCACCTTTACTGTGATTACACTTCGTATTCATCATCAACTTTTGAGGTTTTTAGAAATTAGGGTTTCCAAAAAAATTATTTAAGAATTAAAACCCTAATTTTTACAAACATCTTTATCCTCTTCATTCTTCAATACCTTCTCTTTAATACCCAAGTGTTCAAAGAAAAACTTCCAATAACAATAACAAGAACACTATTAAAAACAATGATAAAAGAGAAGTAAAACCATACCAACTTCAACTTTTCTGTAGTAGATTTCAAAAATTTATATCTTTCAATTAAAAGCTCAGATTGAAGATCCCTCCGGTGAGAATATGCCTTTATGAGTAAAGAACCTTCAATAAAAATTTCGTTAAGATCCAACTGTTAACGAATGAGATATCCCCTTTTTACCACAGCTGTGCAGAAAGTGACGAAAATAGAATCCAAAATCGAATTTTTAGGTTTCTTTGAATACAAAATCTTCTTTCTTCGATTGTAAAACGTTGTAGATCCTAGATCATGAGCCACTTGGCTCTGATACCAATTGTGAAAATTGTTTAGAACTCATCTAGGATCTATAATATATAAAAATAACAAAGGTTGTTATTGCGCAGCGGAATTTAAACAAAGACAATGTTATTAACAAGGTTTTACATTCACATAAGCCCCAATTCTATTTGATCATGATAGAACGTGTTACCTAACTGTAATAGGGATCAAAGACACCTTGACCTTAGGGCTAAAATTATCTCATTTGGATCGTACAAAAGAGAATGATCTCAAGTGGTGAGATCGTTGGTGTTTTCCTAAAACATGATTAAAAACACACACACAAACAATGTCTAGGGATCTCTTTATATATAGAGTCCATCTAGACTTATAAAGGAAACCTAATTGTATTAGGAAACTAAATCTTTCCTAATCTTGATATTTATCTTTTTAAGCAAGTCTTCTAGAATCCTCCATCTTCTAGAATTCCATGATGTCGATCTTGATCCTTTTGCATCATCAAATCAATAAATCCCAACACCAAACATGTATAAGGAATACCTAGCTGAGTTTTAGTACTCAGCTAAAACTCTTGAAAACTCTAAGGTTTTCTTCTCAACCCCCACTGGTGGTATCTATGGCGAAGTAGGGGTAAACACCTTTAGAAATGCCATTGGTGCACATTACATGCCTCACTCTAGCGAGTATGTTGCACCACCATCCATTGACATAGTGAGGCTATGGTTTGAAGCAATTGGGTATGTGGAAGCTTTTCTTGCCAAAGGGACTCTCAAAAAGAGTATTCTTCCTCCTAGGTGGAGGTTACTAATGGCACAGATCATCTAGTGTTTAGGAGGTAAAACTGGAGGCTTTGATCAGATCACCAACAAAGATGCCATTATACTGTATAGTCTAGTAAATGGGATCAACATTGACTATGCTAGTATCTTTTGGGAAGACATCATCATCAAACTAAACAAGAAACATAGGGAAAAGGTTGTACCATACACTAGATTTCTATCCCTATTGATGATGCACAAGATGAAGGAAGGATATGGAGATGGAGAACTCACACTCTACCCCCACTAAAGTCTTCAATGTCAACAATTAGGCACTGAAGCCCAACCAACCTGAAGAACCTCCCATCACAACCCACATGTTGGCTATATGGTCTGCAAATAAGTCAGTGGCATTTAAAGCTTCCAAGCACTCTTTCAATGTTGAGAGGGTTCCCCAAGGCACAAAGCCTGGAGCTAAACATGGACATAAGAAGCATTTAACTTCTTCAAAACAACCATCTGTGTCCAGCAAAGAGGCAACAAAAAGTGGGTCCTCTAAAGCACCCACCAGTTCTAAAACTGGCCATTCTAAGAAAAGAAAAGAGTCCAGCTCGGCCATGGACTCAAACCCAAGCCATCCTCCAATTTCTACACATGTGGATACTAGAAGGCATTAAGAGGACCAGCAAGCAACTGGTGACCCAACCTCTTTAGGGGTCACCAATGAAGCAAGAGCCAACCCTCAACTCAGTAGTGGTATGTCAGCATTTAATTTAAATGAGCCTATTTATTCAGCATCTTTCATTATTCACTCTGAGTCTGCATCAGGAAATGATGCTTCAATAGCTTCCAAAGCTAAAGCTGATTCTAGAAATTCTGCTCCTAGTGATTTTGTACCTCAACAACAGGGTATGAATGAAGGAACCAAAAACACTTCATATGATCACTTATTTACAGGTACTGACCTATATGTTCTTGCAAACCAAACCAAATCTGTTAGTGAAGGGTTAGAAACTGTCCTCACTCAACCTAAAACAGGAAAAGGGGCCAGCTCGGTTGCTAGACAAATTAAGGAAGAAACCTCCAGCACAATCAACTTGGAAGATCTTGCAAAGCTGGTATCACATGTGCAACCTAGCTTCAAAGACATGGACTCACCTGAAGATGATCATGTCATTGTTGTGGATGATAGTGATGAAGAAGAGGATGATGAAGTTCATGCTACTAAAAATGTTGAAACTGAAGATACTTCAGTTCCTAAATCCTTATCTCCCAGGTCTTCTCAAATTCAAGAGCTTACCGACTAAGTCCTCATTCTTCAGTCTTAAAAGCACAAACTGGAACTTAAGAAGAACAAAGCTGAAGCTGAAGCTGCTCTCCTTAAAGCTCAACCCTCCTTTCCCAATGTGGAACAACTCAAAGAGCTGCTGGTAAAGTCTTTAAAAACTGAATTCTCAAATATTCTATCTGCATATGACTTTAGCAACTCACTACCAACTGTGCTAAAGGACCTTCCCTCCAAGCTTAATGAACTAACTAGAGAAGTAAAAGGGTTAAAGAAACAAGTTCATGAATTGGAGATTGAGCTACCAGGAGATTTAAAAGAAATTCCCACCAAGCTGGATGACTTTACAAAAAATGTCACCAGTCTTACATCTCAAGTCGCTGAACTAAAGACTCTTCAGTGGGAACTTCCAGCATAATTTCTTTCACTACCAGGTTGCATCAGTTCAAGCTAAGCTAAAAACCTTAGATGCTTGGTATGTGCTTAAATACACATACCTTTTGCCTAATAAAACAAGCTAAAAAGACCAATAATGACCAAAAATATACAAAAAATGCATTGTATATGCGTATTTCGTGAATTGTGTCTTGCAAGTATGGATATATCACAAAAAGGACAAAAACGAAGCAAAACGGACAAAACCGAGCACGGGAATGGAAAGAGTGTGAAAAGACAAAGCCGAAGGCGAATTTATCTTAAGTCTTAACCAAATCCAATCCCGTTAACCCATTAAACCTATAACCCTTAACCCGACCCAACATAATTATAAAAGGCCTAAATCCAAATACCGGGTCAAAAGTCAAAGATATAATAACCTTGGGTCAAAATTACTGTACACCTATCTCTTTCCCCTTTCTCCTTTCCCTCCACTCGCACAGTATAATCAAATTTACCAGTGTAAAAATCAAGCCAATTCCATGCATATAGAGCTTCTAGAAGACTTAAGCCCTGACATGTCTGACACAAGGAGGCCATGCTGGCGATCTTGAGCACACTGATTGGTTGAGATACGTGGCTACATAATCCAAGGGCCAAGATTGGGTGATTAGAAGTGGGATTTGATCTAAGGGATTGGAATAAAGCTTATGGGACGCTCCTGAGGGTCTGGATCCTTCCTTTCATCACTATAAATAGAGATGAAGATCACACATAGCAAATCATCTAGCTTAGGAGTAGGAGTAGATTAGGGTAGCTTATTTTCCAGCTTATTGTCTTATTTTTCTGTTATTTCCTTTTCCAAGCAATGTAATCTCACTTTTATTAATGCAATTACTGTTTTCATTCAAATTCTGTCTTTAATTCAACTTATATGTTTATGCAAATTAAGCTCTTAACAGTTTTGAAAGTTACTTAAAGTTTAATAAGCTCTGTTATACTGTGATAAGCTCTCACTTATTCTGTTCAGCTACTCAATAGCTAAACAGAATAAGATCCTTACTCTTTACTCCTTAATCTTAAAAATCACAAAAATAGCTTAATAAATGGATGATAAGCCAGATCTGGATGGGCTTATGGACTTTACTAGCTTATCTCTGATAAGCTAGAGCTTGTAGATCAGCTCTATAAGAGCTTATTGTCCTCGTTTTGAGCAAAGGACAAAGGTACACTCCTTTAACTATTTTTAGCTTAATGACTGTTAGCTTTTCAGATTGCTTATTCACTGCTTATGTGTGCTTATTTTCTGCTTTTAATTGCTTAATCAGTCTTACTATAGCTTATCTTGTTTAGTTTGTAGCCTTGGTCAGCTTGCTTTGAGTTTTCATCAAAATCTGTCCCTAGATTAGTCCTTATAGCTTTTTAATTTAGCTTATTGCTTAGTGCTTATTTGTCCTTTCTTATTGCTTATATGTCCTCAAAATGTCTAAGACTTCATCTGTTTTCAATAAAATCAGTTTTTTAATCTATTTTAGCTTAAATTTGGTTTTACAGATTCTAAAGGAGTGTTTGGGTTAAGTGTTGAAAATGGGTCAAATGAGGTTTAAAGTCACTTTTAACTCTCAAATCAGTTTCAATTAGCTTCAAAATGGTCTAAATAGCAGTTACAATAAGTTCTAATTAGCTGTTAATGGGTTTTATAAGTTTTCACCAAGTTTTCTAAAAATTCTAGTTCCAAAGTTTAAGAGTTCCAGCTTATTTGTGAATGTCCATGGAAATCAGTTTGAAGTGGTGTTTTTGTGTTCAAAAATCAGTCTAATATGCATTTACATCTTCTAGTTTGAGTCTTAGGTTTTTAGTTTTTAGTTTTGTCAAAAAGTTTAAAAAAAATCAAAAATAGTAGTTAAAGTAGTCTTCCTTATCAGATCTTTTTCTAGTTTAAATCTTGTTCATTTCTCTTAATTTTTGCTTCTATGTAATCTTTAGTAGATAATTTTAAGCTGTTTTGGCTTTTTAGCTTTGTGGAAAAGCTTTTTGGATCTAAATTTTGCCTTAAAAGTAGCCTATTAAGCTGTCTAAGGAACTTTTGAGTTCATGTTAGTGCTAACTGTCTTGAATCATTTTGGTGCTTATAAGCTTAAG
>BQNB010145403.1:0-16722 GCA_026074375.1 Tanacetum coccineum
AAGCAAAACTGCGACAAAACACTTATAATATTTTTGAAAATTTTTCAATTTTTTCATTTTTTTGGTATTTTGGTGGTAAAAACGGGTTTACGTGGTAACAATGCTGCAGGCAACAATCAAATCGAAGATACCCCCCCCAAACTAGAACTAAACATCGTCCTCGATGTTTTGAAGGGTATTACATTAATCTAAGGCCATTTATCGGATTCCCAAATGAAGCTGAGGATGTGAAACTCTTGATGAATGACAAAACTGAGAGTCTTCACAATCCGGGCAATCCTGGACAATAACAACAACAACAACATGGAAACACGGGTAATGGAAAAGACAAGCTATCTTACACAACAACACAAAACACTTATCTAACACTACATACTACTACTACTACGATAAGCTATGATAAGCATGGGGTGCCTCCCACGAAGCGCTTGTTTAGGGTCACGATGCTTGACCCATCACAAGGATTTATGGATCCTTGAGGAAACAAGTGGAAATTAAAATCATCATCGGACTTTCATTCAAGTGACTACGATAAGTATTGAATTTCATGAAAGTTCCACTCCGATGAGATACATCCGGCTTAGAAGAATGATACTTTTGAAATGCCGGGATCAAATATGGTGTCTTCATCCCCACAGGAGAGAAGATAAGGTGGAATAACGGGAATGAAAAGAAATGGGAGAAAGATCCATACAACATAAGCGAAAATGGATTCACTAGAAGGTATGAAATCTAACTCAAGGGTGGGCAAAACATTAAGCACATGAACTCTTGGTTCGCTTTCTTGGAAAATATTTCCCACCACATCCATTGTAAGATTGCCCAGCTCGGGCTCAATCTTAAAGCAGAAACGATCATACTCCGGTGGAGATATGATGTGAGCAAGTCCATCGGCGAACTCCTCATGATAAAAATCACTCCTATCGGTAGGAGGAAACTGATCATTCGAAAGATCAAAGATAAACGAATCATATTGAGAAAAATCAACATGAGTAGTGGTACTGCCACTACTCTTCTCTTTAAAATGATCGTTATCAATGTAGAAAGCTTTATAATCTGGAAGAGATAAATCATTAATTCTTAAGGAGTAGTGGACTAGCCACTACTAGGCTCTTCCAAATTAAAGCAGAAAGTTTCCAATTCGGGCAAAGAATTATCAAAGGTGTTAGTCTCCTCCAAGAAAAGGTTAGGAAATGTGGAGGTAGACTTGGTCACAACAACGGAAGATGGAACGGGATATCATTAATGCATTGGATTTTTAGCAACAAGACGATTGACATTCAACAATTTTTCACGAAGGTCATCGTCTTTGATTAATAGAATGTCATCCTCAACCTTCCAACATCTGGAATAACAATACTCCCTCACCTTCAGCTACCTGGCTCCAATTTGGAGCATGCCCTCAACATACTCCGACATCGTTACTATAGAAGGCATCTTCATCATTCAAGTAAATCAACTTAGAAATCAGAGAAATCCTCAAATTGATCTTTTGAAATGTCAAGAGGCGGAGAATTGTCATGAAAAGGCACATCACACACTAGGGAACCACTTTGGACTCACATGGGCTTGGGACAAGGATTCAACACTAGACTTTAATGAATTCTCCGATTCCGTTGCCGAAATGTGTCAAGATGCTCATCTCCATAATTAATAGTTTTACGGCACCTCGTTGATAAAACGGGTGTGATTAGCAATGGTGATAGTCATTGTCATCATCATCATCACAATGGGAATCTTCCAAAGCGCTCTTAGCCGCTTGCTCTTCAGCAATTCGCTTCTCTTCTTCTTTCCGTTTTGCATAGCTTAGCAATCAAATCATGCAAGGTTTTGTCATTTTGAGTATTTAGGATGATCATATCTAGATTTGAATTGCTCATTTGAGAATTGAAAAACTCATTTTTGAGAATTAAAGATCTGATGATAGACGGTATATTGCGGAGGTTGAAATTGGTCAAAACTGAATAATTAGAATCATAGCAATTATATTGCTCATGATAATAGTCCTTCATCATTTGGATGACACTGAAAAGTCTCATGAGACCTCCACAATAGTCACAACAAAGTAAAAATTTGATTCTGTTGTTGAAGACTTTGAGGATTTTGTGAGAAATTAAAGTCTTGCTTGTAACACATTCTGATGGTAAAACGTAACTTGGGGTGAACAAATCGTAACCATAATGAACATAGTTTCCAAAATTCTCAATAAAAAGGATGATCGGGGGGTTGTGGAGATGGGTATGAATAATTCGGGAGTTTATTAATGAGTACGTGAGTTAAAACATTAGGTGTTTCACTCGAATCTTACAATACAAACAAACTCAACATATTCATTCAACCACAATTTTGGCATTGACCAAAAATTTTTGTATTTGCCCACTTTTTCGAGCTGTGGGATTTATTCAACAGTTTGTGTTTTGGTTGGTTTCGGATTAGATATAATCGGAGTTTCGTGGACAACTTATAACCAATAAGAGCACCTTCCCCAATACTTACAAGTGTCGATGCGTGAGATCGCCATGCGACCCATCTAACGAATCACCACACACGCAACAACACTTTTGGTCGATTAGTGGAGATTTTGTGAGGAATTGACACTGGGTCTTGTTTGACAACGAAAGGCTCTCGAGAGCATTAACAACGTTGAATTGTCATTGGATGACTTGTGAAGTAATTTTGAAATCTTTTGAAAAGCTTTCCCAATATACTTCGTGACAGGTCACATTTCTAGACAATTAAGACCATGCACAGTCTCCACAAACGAAACAAATTCTATCATTAATGTGTTGTTGAGACGATTCGGGCATTGGAACAAGAATCTTGTTTTTGAGTTTCTCTTTTGAACAACAAAAGGCTGAAGTGTGCAAATTTCCACAAGCCGAACATGCTTTAATCGCTTTAAGGCGATAATCGAATGATGTCATAAGAATTAAATAGATAGAGGGATAAGGAAAGAATTAACTGATACGAAGAAAAAGAAGATTATTTTTGGTTTTTCGAATTTATTAACAACATATTTCACAATTGGACAAAATCAGATAGACAACTTAAACCTGATAATCAATCTTACTTCACGGTAGCTCTCAGAATGAAAAACGCACAGGTGAGCGGAGGAGTAGGAATAGCGCGAAGCTTATTTCTCCTTTCGGGTCGTAGTTCCTAGGAACAACCCTCCTTATACCCACTTTATAGTTTGTTAATCAAATCGAGGTGAGCCGTATATCGTAAGTGACACAGAAGGCAAGTTTTAAATCTTTTGTTCGAGTTGGGAACTCAATAGTTCACCGGAACTTATTATGATAATACCTCAGTTGAGAATATTATATTTTGGTATTTTACCAATTAGTGAATTTTAATTTTTATGGAATTTTTTTTTTTTTTTTTTTTTTTTTTTTTTTTTTTAATATGATATATTAACAATAAGACAAGTTCAGATCAAAGTCGGATAACAATCGTAGCAAATGCCTCCCCGGCAGCGGCGCCAAAAATTGATTCGTCTGATAGTACACACTTATATAGCAACCCTAATACAGATCCTGACCGAATGCCCTTGACCAAGGCAAAAGGTCAAATTCCACAAAAGGATAAAATACACAAGATAGAATCAATTATAAAAAGATTCCGGAAGAGATATTCCCGGGTCGTATGTCCCAACGAGGCTGCAATTGAAAGTAATCCTGGTTTGATGAGAAATTGAATGATGGAGAATATATGATGGAAACACTGATATAATTACAACTAAAATTAATTAAATAAAACTTAATTTAATCTACGGGAAAACAAGCAAAGGAAATGGGGATCTTAAAAACTACGGGAAACAAAATTAGTTATAGGGAAATCCTAAAATTAAATCTATACTAAAATACGGGGAACAGAATCAGGTATCGGGAAACCTAAATACTAAAAATTAAGAAAATAAATGCTAAATTAAATTAAAAATCAAAATTAAATTCTAATTAACTTAATTTGAAAAATAAAAAAAACTAGAATAAAAACGGAGGTCGTTTGAATGTAAAACGAAAAGAAACGGTAAAACGCACTCGGTAAAACGGGTCTAAGACTGAAATTTAAGAAAAATTAAGCCTACACTAAATTTTATATTTTTCCTAGACACTAAATGACAAAAGAAAATTTTATAAAAAAGAAAAATATTTTTTTATTAATTTTCTGATTTTTTATGAATTTATAAAGATTAATAACTAATTAAAACTAAGAAAATAGAAAAAGACAAAAAATAAAAGTTATAAAAATTCTGAAAAAATAAAATTAAATAAAGAAAAAGTTAACAATTCTAAAAATATAAAAATGCCCAAAAGTTACTGTTTAAATAAAAAGTAATTAAACTAATTAAATCTAAACCTAATTTAATTACTTAAATTAAATAAAACTAACAAAAGTTAACTATAGGGACTAACAGTGAAAGGACACAAGGACTAACGAGGAAACAACAAACTAACAAGGGGCATTAACTCTGGTAACTATAAAAGGGAAATTTACACTAACAGTCCCTGAAGTGGACCCCGATTACAAAGAGGGTCCAAAGTGCTTATTTGACAAAAGTCAAATAAGCAAACTTGTAGAAGGGCTTATGGGGAGCATTTTTCATAAAAGGTGCATAAGCTGAAGTCCACTAAATAAGCCAGAAAAGTAGCTTATTGATGCTGCAGAAGCTAAATAAGCTTATGGCTTATTTTTCTTGGCTTTTAAGATTTTAAGACTACAAAATAAGCTAAAATCTATGGGAACAGTTAATGAGGCTAAGGGGAGTCCTAAATAAGCTAAGGCAACCTAAATAAGCCCTAAAATAAGCTGGAAAATAAGCTGAAAGATCCTGTTTACAGAAAGTGCTTATTTACTAAGCTTTTTAGATTTTTGCTTATTTTGAGCTTAAAACTTGATGAAAATTAAAACTAAGCTGCTAATCCTAAGAGGTAAACCTATAAGCTATGTTTAAAAGCAATAAGAACCTAGGGCTTAGTTTTCAATAAGCTAGAAAAGTTGGGCTATTTTATGGTGCTCAGCACCAGGGGAGCTAGGCAGTGAGCTAGGGGCTTATTCAGCTTAACTCAATAAGCTCATAAGAGCTTTTTACCCAAAATAAAACCTAAACAGATTGAAAAGACATGTATTTAAGCTTATTTCCAAAATTTGAGTTATTAAGGTTGAGTTAAACATGCTGGTTTTGGGGCTTGAAGTTGGCTGTTTTTCACAAACACACATGCACACTTGGCTATTACTTGGTGAACTTAAAGGGACAGAACAAGGGGTGTTTTATTTGGCTAGAAACAACAATAACAAGCACAAAAAATGAGGTGCTTAAGCTGTTTCAACAGCTTAAGCCCTTAAGGTCACTTTGGCTTATTGAAAATTTGACAATTTATTAAGGACCCTTAAAAATTTATTTTTATACTAAAACTTTTGATTAAATTACACTAATGAGTCCCACACACTCAGCCAAGATTGGCTGAGTGCACTTGACCCATGCCAATCCCATATTGACCCATTTTCAAGTGTAAACCAAACACCCCCTTAATTTCTAAATTCGGGTTTTTAGCCCTTTTTAATGAAGTAAAGGCTGAGAGAATCACTTATAAGTGAGGTTTAATAACTTTTAACACATTTTTAAATGATTTAAACAGAATTAAATAACTTAAATTATACTTGAAATTTCGACAAATGCAATAACAAGAGAACTCAAATTTTTTATTAAAACTTCCAAGAAATACAACTCAAAACGTTTTAAACTGAATACAATAACTTTAAAGCAAACTTGATTAACATTAAACTAAGAAAGTAAAAAAAACAGGGATTCTTGTTTCGGCTTGTTCTTCTTTTCTTTTATAGAAGTCCAAAGGCATCACTTGGTCTTGGGTTGTGTTTGCTGTGAGAGTACAAGGCAGCATACTCAATCCTAGCCCTCCATTTCTTTTGAATACCATCTCACCATTGAAGGGGGTCTTCGGGTTGTGTGATTGTCAACAGGGAAGGGTTATAGGGGCAGGGTAAGTGGGGAAAGGGTATGGGTGAGCTGGTGGTGGTACTTGGGATAGTGGTATTGCAAGAAAACAGTGGGAGAGGGGGGTATAAGGTTGGCGGGAAACGGGGAGGTACAGTTATGGTTGCAGGGGTTTAAAGAGAAGTTTGGAGATGGTGCACTAATGGCCCTCCATCTTTCTTTCTCTTTTCATTTCATTCTTGGCCCCTATTTTCAGTTATAAAAGAGGTTTGGAAAATGACACATATGGTCCTTGTCGTTTTATAACAAAAGGGAGTTAAAAGAGAAGTTTATGAAATGACAGAAATGGTCCCTCTGGTTTTTATTAACAAAAGAATAAAAAGATTTGGCAAATTTGCAAATCAAGCCCTTGCTTTTAAAACATAATAAAAAGAATTGCCATTTGGCAGTTTTAGTCCTCTCTCTTTATTTCACCATAATCATTATAAAACTTGGTTTTTAAAAATGATAACTTTAGAGGTCCTAAAGTTTGTAAAAAAGGTTAATGGGCCTTTTGTTGTGCTTGTATTTGACCCACTGGGTTGGGTTTGGGGCCGCCCGCCCCTCCCAACCAAAGGCTCTAATACCAATCTGTCACACCCCGCCAAGGCGGAAACGCGAGGCGTAACGAGAATGGATATCATCACAACACATGGTGTCTATATAGAGAATACTAAAATGAAAACTAAAGTAAAGCAAAGACACAAAGTGTCATAACAATACCCAAAACCTAATGGTGTCTTTATTAATGAGAAAGAGGTCTCGTCAATAAATGACATGCAAAACATAATCCAAACAATTCATGCAAACGCATTTATTCAAACAGAAAGCATAAATAAACTTCAAGCATCCTACGGTCTCTTCTAGCCACTTCGCTCTATCTTAGCACCATTAAGCTCACCTGAAAATAATGCTTAAAATGTCAACATAAAGTTAAGCGAGAATCATAGGTTTACGACATACAACAATATCCAAAATAAACTTTCAATTAGCTGCTGCAATTACCAAAACAATTCATGCCACAAAATAACCACAACGGGACAGAACGTGCCCACGATCCACAATCATACCAAATTCATATGTGCACTACATGGCCTCATATTAGCTCACGCAGTCTTATCACCGCCAAACCTCATTTTGCATATTGGGATCCACAATACCAAACATATCATATCATAACGCAACGGGACGGAACGTGCCCACGATCCAATACACATAACCACATCAAGCTTAAATTTTTTTTAACACGACAACAAGCATCATTCTCACCCCAAAATAACATGAGAAAAAAGGGCTATGAAACTCACATTTTCTTAGCTTTCCAAAAGATTCCAACAAAAAGCTTCACAAACAACTAGCACAAATCTAAACAACAAAATAACTCGTGTTACACGCTACTAAGCCAAAAGCTTAATGCACATGTAACAATCATATGATGGATGTCTAAGGTGTTCTATTAACCCCATGGGTCACCCCGACACCATACCCAACTTTAACCACTTCGTTAACAAGTTTCACTAGTTAGTCACAATTTGTTCAAAACTGCAGAATTTTAACGTGACTTAACGTACTCAAAACCTCTACTTACTGACCTCCATAATTCATACCAAAAATCACCTATGTTCATTTATGAGTATATTAACTACCTCATGATTCCCAAGAGCCATTTACATGCACAAGTACTCCTAAGAAAATCAAACTTCAAAACAGTCCCAATTCGGATCTGTTTGCACACTAAAAAGTTTGGACCTAAAAACCATACTTAGACTCCAAATCAGAAGCTCTCCTTTGGGGGATTTCTAATAGACACATAGAACTAAACTCCTGTAGAAGGGCTAAGCTAAATTCGAATTTTAAGTGGGGGTTTTATACCTCGTAATCTGACCTAAATCTGACCCGTATTTACTGCTTTGACAACTTTTCTTGCAACCAACGTTTGAATGACTTCCCGACCTCAAAAACCTTCGAGGCCAGATGTTCTAGAAACTAGACTCTCTGAGCTACATCATAGGCACTGGAAACTTGACAAAAGCTATTACCATCATTGAGATATCAGCCCTAACAACACAACCTAAACTTTTGCCCCAATCAAATCAAATCTAAACAGCGATCTAAACCCTAACGAATACACCCATATGCATTCTAATTAAACCCTGATCATTAAAACATGTTATTATACATTAATCCACAGATGTTATGAACCCTAATTATCCATATTAATAATTGTTACATGTTTTTTAATGATATAAACTCAATGGATTATAATTATACCTTAAATCTTCGAAATCTTGAACAAAAAAAAACAGAAATCCACCAAACTTGAAAAAAAAAATATTTTCTTCTTACTCCTTTGATAAAATTCGGCTGGGTATAATTAAAAAAAACAAGGGGAGAAGGTTTTTGGTAATATATAAGGCTTACAAAAAGGTTTAGAAGAATATTTTTTTACCAATTTTAATTAAGTAAAGATTTGTTTTCCTTGTTTTTTCTACCTTTCTTTTTTGCCGAATTCCCTTTATATAAATATAGTCTATTTATATTTATTTTATTTATTTATTTATTATTACTTAATTATTTGCATTACCATTCAAGTTTTATAAAAATTCTAAGCTATTTGAGTAAACCTTTTTTGCGTAAACGCAATTTTACTAGACTTTTAAAATAAATAACTTTTTATTTTCATTTAACCTAAACATTCCAAAAATAAGAAAATCACATTTTATTCTTATTCTAACTACTAACACCTATTACATACCTAACATTACTAGACACCTAAAACGTATACGTAATAATACTTACCCAGATAAATCCTAAAACGCTTAAATCACAAAATCATCTTCCTAATCACCAAAAGTGAAACGAAATGAATTTACCATCTCAACCACATACACAATCTAATTGAGATGATTCCACACTCAATAGATTGACTACGCAATTCCTCACATAATGCCACATAAACGCATATAAACACTTAACCCATTCATTGAAACAGAAGACCATATCAACACTAATGAGTTTTGACTACCTGCTTAAGTCAATCGGTTGTTACAGTATCCTAAATCCTTTAGGAAATCTCATCCCGAATTTACACCAAAAAAGTTCAACTCTAACAATACCAAATACAATAATCGAGGATACTTATCTTTCAAGTAGTCCCTACCCATACACCATTGTTTAACTCAAAGTACACTTGAAATTCCAACTAACTTTCACAAGTTATCATTACTGCTAACCACTTTGCCTGCCACACACAAGGGTACGCATGGCAGCATAACCGCTCTAAACGAAAAGAAACATCCAACTACCTGAACCTCACTCGTCATCGAGGAGACTCGTAAAAACTTAAGTTGCTAACAACGCATTTACAACCCGTCTCGCAACTCATCAAACAAGAACTGTCTTGAACCCGAATTATAAGTTTGATACAAAACCCCAACGGTTTTTGAAAATCGGGCGTCGACTTCAAGTTTATTCAAAAAATTAAACTTTGACCAAAATCACACATATACATCTAAGGGCCATTCTAAGGCCAACAAGTATACCTTATACGTACCCAACTTTAACTATAAACTCCTAAGATCCCTTGCTCACGAACACTGTGGATACTCAGTTTACCTGAAGTCCTAAAGACCTCGCTTCGAGCCTAAATAGACCTTAACTACCACAATTCTACTACATTTTAACCTCTTAACTTCACGGTCACTATTCTTAATAGGTTCCTCAACAAAACGAAGAGTTTTGTCAACCTTGATCTCATCCAATAGCACATGTAGACTAGCATCCGCCAGACATTTTTTTAGTTTGACACATGAAAACGTGTCATGAACTCCACTCAACTCATAGCAATCTCAACCGATAAGCTACAGGACCGACTCTTTCAAGAATCTCAAATGGCCCTACATACCTTGGTGCTAACTTACCCTTTTTCCCAAAGCGAATTACACCTTTCCAAGGCGACACTTTTAGCATAACCCGATCTCCTACCTCAAACTCTAACGGTTTGCGTCTATTACCAGCATAGCTCTTTTGACGGTCTCTTGCCGCTTTAAGCTTTTCTATTATCAATACTACCTTATCTGTCATATCTAGTACTAACTCAGGCCCGGTCAAACTACTCTCTCCATCTCTGCCTATTAGAATAGTCGACCTACATTTCATTCCATACAAAGCTTCAAACATCAGCACACCAAATGCTCGTATGAAACAACAACAAAATCAATAACACATCCCTCATTATTCTTCCCAATGTCTGAAACATACGTTCACCTTTGTCCAAATCCACTTGAGGATGCTAAGCAGAACTTAAATTCCAATCGTGTCTCTAACACTTTCTGATGCGTCTGCCAAAACCACGAGGTAAATCAGTCCATCTCAATCTTGTGTTAATCATCACTAACAAATAGAATTTCATTCCATGCTATTATATCATCAATATAAATCCTTGCCACTTCACATCTTGAAATTTTCTTGTATAAGCTAGAAAATGAGCTAACTTGGTTATTATCGACCTCACCAAATCACATCATACCCACTACTTTGACCTTGGAATTTAGTAATAAATTCATGTGATCTGATCTCATTATTCACTCAAGTATCATCAGGCAGTTGTAGCAAGCCCCAAAAATTTCCACCCCTTTGACATTGCAGCTTTTCACCCTTAAATAAATCCAAGAAAACAATTATACTACAGAGGTAACTATATATTTTTCTAACACGTGCTACCGAATTACTTGTCTCCAAGGTTATATTACGTCTTTATCTCTCCCAGGATGTACCAAGTACCTTGAAGCCCCCCATGAGCCTCGTCCATACAACCGCCTCATCATTCCCTACTAACAGAACTCATATACGATCCATAAAGTACAAACTCTCGTCCTCCTTTTCTATATGTCAATCTAACCCATAAATCCTTTCTGCGCGTACGTTCTCTTACATGAACGTCTCACTTTTGGGCTGCCAATATCATTCCTGCTTACTCCATACATGAATGAATCATACCCATCGCTTCGACAAAGACCGACTAGTTTTCTCTCGTTCCTATCCTACTAAAGACACCAGTCACCAAATTCCTTACTGAATTGTAGCGAATTTTAAACACATACACACAATACAATTTAATCCATAAAGTACTAACCATCATCTGCCCTCTTTTCCATTTTTTGGTCCAGGTCACGGCAGCATTTCTGCTGCGTAATTCACTACTTGGACGTCTCGCTTAAAAGTAGCATTTCCTTGCCTTAACACTTGACTGGATAGTCCTGGGACAGTGCTCTAACTCGCTAGTTTCACTCTCCATTCTTCTCAACGCATCACCACTACATTCGATTAATCGAAGCGTCACACAAATCATTCCTCAAAGTCTAGAAAGCCTCTTCTCGTTCTGCGCCCTACTCATACTTCTGATTCCTCTAAGTTAGGGAAGTAAGGGGTTTAACAATCTTAGAAAAGTTTGTGATGAAACGTAGGTAAGTAACCTGCCAATCCTAAGAATAATCATATCTCGATGGTGTCTAGGTAACTTCCTAATTCATTCATGCCTCACACAAGTAACCTTAGCAAACAACTTCTCCTTCCTCCAGTAATTCTAACTTTAACATTCAATGAACTTCATGCTCCCTCTTCTAACAAACAAGACAAAACACTGGTGCTCATTACGAAAATGAATAGGTCGTGTATAACCGTCGTCTTGCAACTCTTGAAGTTGTTTATTACAAATCCTAACATTTCCAAAGTGCAGACGATATAAGACGTTAGCGACTGGCGTCGCTCGAGGAACTAAGTCTAAACGCGAAACCACTTGTCATTGCGGTGGTCATTCACAAGTCTTCAGTAAACACGAGATATATAAAGAAGTCATAAAGTCTCGTACGACGGAAATACCACTCAATTTCAGTTCATCTACCTTTGCGTTCATTTAGGTTTTCACGACTCCTTGAGTACGTTCACCATGAACCCGAAGTATCTCATCACCTCCAACAGTACCTAACCACCTTCTCAATTGACATACTATCACCTGAACGTCCTCTTGGACAAAAACCGGTACCATTCCCACAATCACATCAAAGCTTCCACGACTCAACGGTAAAAAAAAAAAAAAAAAAATCAATAAACTCCAAGGTTACGAAACAATCGATAGGATAACAACGAATATCGAGTCAAAGCTAATGCATATATGAGATTCCACATATGCAAAGTAGAACGTGGATCAAAATAACATAAGAAACCTTTGAAAGAAAGGATACCGTATATGTCACCGAGTGAAAACGCCAACCGAAAGAAAATCAACCAACGTACCACACCATTAAACCACAAAAAACCAATAACAAAACGAAAGACTGGACATACATATACCCCAAATCGAAAAAACCACAAAAGACCAAAATACAAATGTTTTAAATATCAAAAAACAATTTAAAATACGAAAGTCACTTAATAAAAAAAACAGCATTTTAAATAATAATAAAATTGTACTATAAGATGAAAAATTTGAAATAATTCATTCTCTATGTACATAAAAAAATCTAGAGATGGTTTATCTCTACTGGTGTATCGTACCTTAACCAAAATAAAACACTATAAAACCATCTTTTATTATAAAAAAATAAAATTTGTTAAACCACTTAAAAATTTCATATCCTATTTTGTAATAGACCAATAAAAAAAAATCCTTTATTACAAAGATCATAGTTAAACACAGTTTTTTCACGAAAACACTAAAACAATACTTCCAAAGAGTTTTTAAAATTAACATCACAAAAAATGAAAAATGTTACTCAAACAATGACACCATAAATCCCACCAGGGATCATAAAACACCATACACCTCCAAACACAATATTCTATAGTTTTGAAAAACTGTAAAGAATCTTAACCAAGGGAACATATACTCAAGAATAAAATCCAACTGAAACTTGTACAAGAAATCTCATGCAAGACGTTACGTAGCCCCAAAAGAAAAAGTAAGGTCTAATCCAAAACAACGCTCAACAGAGCACACCTAAAAGCATCGATACTAACACTCGCCAACTGGTTACGAAAACCAAAGGGATATACAAATAAGGGAGTAAATGACCACACTAATATGTGTAGGGAACAATTAGTGCATAAAAGGAAACTTTGATACTCATACGAGATAAACCAATGCAATGAAAAACTAACGAAACCGATATATCCGAAAAAGCAGATTCCGAACAACCAATATACATTGATGAGACGTTGAATAGGAAAATTAGTTATTCGACATAGATCACACATATAAAATAGGACTCAAATGCAAATCTAACAGAAAGCCCTTAACCAAGGCAAAAGGTCAACAATCTACACAAAGAGATTAAAAAATAAGAATCAATAATAAAAGATTCCGGAAGAGATATTCCCGGTGATTCGTATGTCCCAGACGAGCTGAAATGAAAGAATCCTGAATTGGATGAGAAATTGAATGATGGAGAATATATGATGGACAACACTGATATAGATTACAAACTAAAAATAATTAAAAAACCTAATTTATTTCTACGGGAAACCGATAAGGGAAAGGGGGGATCTTAAAAACTACGGGGAACAAATTAGTTATAGTGAAAACCTAAATTAAATCTATACAAAATACGGGAACAATTAGGTATCGGAAACCAAAATATTAAAAATTAAGAAAAATAAAATGCTAATTAGAATTAAAAATCAAAATTAAATTTTAATTAAGTTAATTTGAAAAATAAAAAAAAACTAAACAAAACTGAGGTCGTTTGAATGTAAAACGAAAGAAACTGGTAAAAACGCTACTCCGTAAAAACTGGTTTCAAAGACTGAAATTTAAGAAAAAATTAAAGCCTATACTAAATTTTAATATTTTCCTAGACACTAATGACATAATAAAATTTATTAAAAAAGAAAAGATATTTTTTATTATTTTTGATTTTTTATGATTTTTAAAGATTAATAACTAATTAAAACTAAGAAAATAGAAAAAAGACAAAAAATTAAGAGTTTAAAAAATCTGAAAAATAAAATTAAATAAAGAAAAAGTTTAACAATTTCTAAAAATATTAAATATGCCCAATTTTAACTGAATAAAAATTAAAAGTAATTAAACTAATTAAAGTTTTAACCTAATTTAATTATATTAAATTAAATAAAACTAACCTAAAGTTAACTATAAGACAACAGTGAAAAGGATATAAGGACTAACGAAGTAACAGGGTACTTAACAACAGGGACTAACAAAGGTAACCTAAAAACTAGAATTTACATAAATGATCCCTGAGGTGGACCCCGATTGCAAATCAAGTCCTAACAGCTTATTATGCAAAAGTCAAAGAAGCAAAGTTGTAAAGGGGACTTAGGAGAACATTTTTCATAAAAGGTGCATAAGCTGAAATCCACTAAATAAGCTAGAAACTTAAGCTTTTGATGGCTGCAGAAGCTTAATAAGCTTATGAGCTTATTTTGCTTTCTTTTTGGGATTTTAAGGCACAATAAGCTATAAAACCTAAAGGGACATAGTCTGGCAAGGAATAAGAATCCCTAAATAAGCTATGTTTTCTAGAATAAGCCCTAAAATAAGCTGGAAATGACTTAAGCTATAATGACAGTTTTTAAAAGAAAACAAAAAAGGTGACTTAAAGCCTAAGATTAAGCTACACTAAAAAGCAAACTAAAGGAAATAAGCTGGAAAACCTAAGAGTGGGACCTATAAGCTACATGAAAAAGCAAAAATATCCTAGTGCTTAATATTTAAATAACGAGAAAAGTTGGGTGAGTGAGGTGCTCAGCGCCATGGGATGTGCAACAGTTGCCTAAGTGGGGCTTTTGGGCTTATGCAATAAGCTCTAAAGACTTTTTAAGCCAAAACCAACCACAACGAGATTTTAACAAAGGGAATGCCAAATGAGCTTATTTTCATAAGGTATGAGAGCTTAAGTGGCTTTTTAAAACGCTGAATATTGGGCTTAAAATGGCTACATTCAAAAAAAAATACATACCAATACATACATGGTGACATGGGCTTATGGTTATATGACAGATCATAAGGGTTGGTTTTTGCTAGCTTTATTGACTCAAATAACACAATAAGTGTGGTGCTTAAGCTGTTTCAACAGCTTAAGTGGCTTAGCTATTTTTTTCTTTATGAAAATTTGACAGAATACCAAAGGGGCTCAAAAACGGATTTTGACACTAAAAGTTGTGATTATAAAACTGCCTAAGTAAACACCCAAAACACTCAGCCAAAGTTGGCTGAGTGGTTACAACCCATGAAAACACCCATTTGACCCATTTTAAAGTCTAAACCAAACACCCCCTTAATATATAAAAATTGATTTTTTAACTGATTTTTAGGTAAATTAAGCTGAGAAAGGGTGTTATAAGGGATGCTTAATAACTTTAACACATTCTTAAACAATTTAAACAGAATTTAAACAGCTTAAATTATATTTCAAATTTCGACAATGGCTATATCACAAAAAAAACTCTTAACTTGTATTAAGGCTGGAAATATTACAACATAAACTTAGAAATAAACTGAATACACTTAAATGCTTAAAAGAAAGACTTGGAATTAGAATTAAACTAAAAACATAGTAAAAAATGGTGTGTTTGACTTCGGCTTGGTCTTGGCTCTTTTATACAAGTCCCAAGAGGTCTCTTTTGTCTTCACTTGTGCTTGTTGTGTGAGTAGAGAGTCATAAAGCAATTCCTAGCCCTTGGATCACATTATGTTTCTTTATCATACCATCTCACCATTGATGTTGCTCGTTTAGGAGATTGCCACTATGGCAGGTTTGTAGGGTTGGGGTTGATGGGGAAAGGTGAGGGATAGCTGTAAAGTGTACGTAGGGAAGGTGGGAAGGCAAGAAATAACCATGGAGACAGGTGGTTGTATGGCGGACAAGGTGGTTCGATGTACGTTTGTGTTAACAGATGTAAACGTAATCTTTGAAAAGGATGCCAAAAATGGCCCTCCCATCTTTCTTTCTCTTTCAGTTCATTAAGCCGAAAATTTTAGTTATAAACATGTTTAGAAAGTGCACTTTTTGGTCCTTGTCGTTTTTATAACAAAAGAAAGTAAGAAGTATTGGGTAATTGCAAAAACTGGTCCCTGCGTTTATAACTAATAAGGAGCAAAAGGGTTTTTGGAAAATTGCAAAACAGCCCTTGTGTTTTATTAAACCATTTTTCTTTTATAAAACAACTTTCAAAATTGGCAATTTTAGCCCCTAAAGTTTTATAAAAAAGGATTTTGGGTTTTTTGTTGGGCTTGGGTTTTGTTGGGCCCACCTCACAAGCATTCTAAGCCCTTGGATTGCTTCTCTTCATCTCAGCCATTGGTTGGGGGTGCGGGTTTTTGTGTATGTTGAACTGGAAAGGGTTATAGGGGTAATGGGGAGGTGGGAAATGGTTAGAGTGAGCTGGGAAGTGTACTAGGATTGGGTCTTCAAAGTCTTCACAGTCTTTGTCAATTGCACACAAATGGGCTGTTGAAATTGATTGAGGGCCCATTTGGTCTTCACAGTTTTCATAGTTATACTATTGGGCTTTCCCGGCCCATCAGATGGGTTAAGATTGCATCCAATAGTATTCTTCAGTTCCGGCTCCGGTTTGACTGCTGATTCTTCAGTATTGACTCTGACTTTGGCATTTTTGGACTTGGCCTTGATTTTGCACAGTCTTTTCCATTCCATGCTCAGTTTTGTCATTTTGGCTCTATTTTATGCCTTTTTGTTGATATCCAC
>BQNB010145404.1:0-16722 GCA_026074375.1 Tanacetum coccineum
TTATTATCACAAGCCCGCAAACTCTTATCCATTATCTACATGTTTCGCACCATTAATAGCACACGAATCACAATATCTCACACATACGTTAATATAAAAATCTTTTCTAATGAGAAACTGAGATTATTAATTGTTTTTAAAATACAACACCAATAAAAGCAAAATTTCTCTCGTTTAAAAAAAATAAATGCACTGACACGTACACTTATTGTATATAGCAAACACAGATTGTGTTGCAAAGTAAACATAAGCCTTTGCATAATCATAAAGTAGATCATGCCCGAGAAAATTAATTCCCGTTGTGAGGTCAAGTTTTCTTTTTGGCGAAATACTTACCTTTAAATTTAAGACCGGGTTGCTATCTGAAATAATAGCAAGCCAATGACATGTTTTGAAAACAGTTTGAAATTCTGCTCGAACTTTATTTACAGCTCCGTGTCATTATTGAATGATATTTTTAAAGCCGTAAAAATTATCGATTGTCAGAAGACATGTCATGAAAAACATATTTTTTAATTTTCTGATTTTTTAATTTTCTATTTTCTTTTTATGGGTTTTATATTTTTCTATTTTCTTTTTATAATTTTTTTATAAAAATGAAAATCTTTTTGGGTTTTTCTTGTTTTCTGTATTTACAAGAAGATGTGCCACCATCACTCTTCTTCTTCGTCTACCAGACTTTTTAGTGTTTCAGAAGACATACTTCTCATTCCAAGCTTGTTGATAAGAAATTCAAGTCTTTCTCGTCCCAATGCCTTGGTAAGGATATCTGCCAGCTGATATTCTGTTATGACGAAGTATAGCTCAACCACCCCATTTTCCACTTGTTCCTTGATAAAGTGGTATCTGATGTCAATATGCTTCGATCGGGAATGTTAGACGTTGTTATAGCATAAGGCAATGACACTTTTGTTATCGCAGTACAAAGATATCTTGTTGAACCCAAGGCCATAGTCAGTTAATTGTGATCTCATCCAAAGTATTTGAGCACAACATCCAGACAAGGCATTGTATTCTGCTTCTGTACTGGATATGGCAGTGCTCTTCTATTTCTTGGACGACCAACTGACTAATATGTCACCCAAAAGCTGCGTACTACCAGATGTACTTCTTCTGGTATCTTGGAAACTAGCATGATCAAGGTCTGCAAAAGCTGTTAGTGCAATACATGAATCCTTTGAATACCACAGACCCATGTTAATGGTTCCTCGTAGGTATTGAAAGATTCGTTTAACTGCATGTAAGTGCTTTCGGTAGGCTTGGTGTGATATCGGGCACACATGCACATAGAAAATACAAGGTCTGGTCGACTAGCAATCAGATACATAAGGGATCCAATCATTCTACGATAACGTATGGGATCAACTTCTTTCCCTTGTGAATCTGCATCTAGTTTGGATTTCTCCACCATGGGGGTATCCACAGGGTCTCTAGTTTCCATACCATATTTTTTAATTATCTCAAGAGCATATTTGGATTGGTTAAGTAAGATGCCTCTGGGACTTTGAGAAATTTGAAGTCCTAGAAAGAACAACATTTTGCCCATCATCGACATCTTAAATTTTGAACACATTATTTCAGAAAATGTTTCACAAAGTGACAGATCAGTAGAATCAAATATTATATCATCTACATAGATTTGTACCAGTAAGATGTCTTTGCCTTCTTACCAAGCGAATAATGTACGATCAACCGTGCCTTTGGAGAACTTTTAGGAGAGTAGAAACAACGATAACAAATCATACCAAGCCCTTGGAGCTTGCTTTAACCTGTAAAGAGCCTTCTTAATCTTGTACACATGATTAGGATTATCTTAATCTATAAATCCATCTGGTTGGCTGACGTAGACCTCTTCACGTAGAATACCATTTAAGAACGCAATTTTCACATACATTTGATAGACGATCATGTTCATGTGAGCGGCATATGCAATAAAGATACAGATGGCCTCAAGTCGTGCAACTGGAGCAAAAGCTTCTTTAAAGTCGATGCTTTCCTCTTGACGATATCCTCTTGCCACCTTGTTTTCTAAAACACCTCCCAGTTAGTCTAGTTTTACCTTAAAGATCCACTTTAAAGTGATTATCATGACACGATCTGGACAAGGAACGGGATCCCAAACTTCAAGACATTCGAACTCATTTAATTCTTCTTGCGTGGCTTCGATCCAACAAGATTCTTTCAAAGCTTCTTTATAATTATTTGGTTCAACAGAAGAAAGGAAAGCATCGAAGTAGCAAAAGAGGGCTTCGTTTTATAGTTGATGTCTTATAGAGATAGGTTATGAGGGATTGCCAATTATATTATCTAACGGATGATCCTTGGTCCATTTACTGAGGTGTTCAGGTGGTTGATTGACTGAGTGAACATTAGTTGGAATAACATCCCTTGAAGAAGATTCTTCAAAAGATGGTTCTAGAATTAGAACACCATAGAAGGGATCGTTATTTAGATGTGCAACTTCAATATCATGAAACTCTTCTACAACACTAAGAGAAGGAACTGGGGATTGTGATGCTTGAGGGGGTTGTAAAGTACTTTGATATGGTGCATCCTGATCAACTGGAGTTGAGGAAGGTAAACCGGTTAAATTAACAAGAACTGGAGCAGCAACTGCAGGAACTGGAGAAGCAACACTAGGTGGAGGATTGAAGCACTCATAAAACATTGGCTGAAACAACGTATCCAAGACCTTCTTAGTTGGTGGTACATAAGGTGTTAGAAGAGGAGGATTTGGCATGAGTCCTAAACCGAGTGTTTTAGGAGTCATGAGTTGAGGCCCGGGTCCTGAACTGAATTGTTCATAAGCCATTGCTGTCAGCTCATCAAAATCCACATGAATTGTTTCAGTGATTAGTCAGGTCTTCTTGTTGTAAATTTAGAACGCCTTTGCAGGAGCATAATCAATGAAGATTTCAATATCTGCTTTAGGTTTCAACTTGCCAAGATCCTTACTATCATTGGTGGGGTAACAAAGAGAACCAAAGACGTGGAAATAGGATAAGTCGGGTTTCTTGTTATGGAGAAGTTCATACGGTTTTCTGTTATGGCATTTTCGGATTAAGGATATGTTTTGAGTGAAACTAGCGGTCGCAACAGCTTCTGTCCATTAATACTTTTAATCCTCATTGGCCCGCAAAGGTCCATGTGCAACAGATAGAGCTTTTCTTGAATTGTGTCTTCAGCTTTGGTTTGTAGGAGTGTTTCTTGCTTTTACCTAGAGCATAGGTAGAACATAAGTGATCCTTCTAAAACTTTAATCTGGGCAGCCCGTGAACCAGTCCTTGTTTGGCCAGTGTAGTGATATAATCTTTCTTGTAGTGATATAATTGGGAAGTTCAGAAATGTGATAACCTTCGATGCATATACAGACTTATATATTGAAGCTTTAGACAAGAGACAAATGAGAAAGGACAACATCATATCTTCCAGAGACAAAGTGTATAAATTTAAGCCCCTTGATTCTTTGAGTAAATCAACACCTTCTAAGTCATGAATGTAGCAGGTGTGTTTGCGAAAAGCAACTTCAAGATCGGAATCAAAAAATTGGCCAACAAAAAATAAGTTGTGACCTAACCCTTCCACGTTGTAAACTCGAGAAATCATAACGTTTCCCATCTGATAGTTTTCATAGCCTATAATCTTTGTTATCTAATCATTTTCAAATCTAACAGTACCTAGAAATTTGTGAACAAAGTTAATGAGCTAAGAGCGGTTTCCTGTCATGTGCTTGGAGCACCCAGAGTCCAAATACCAAAGAACAATCTGGACAATCTGAAATTGACAAGAGAAGAGGATGGAGAATTTAAAACAAAGGATCCCTAATTTTTTTTGGGTTCCGAGATGTTAGTAGGCCTAGATCCTAAGATACTAGGCTCACTGTTCAAATCTACCAATTTTGTAACTTTGGTTTTCTTACGGTATATCTTAATCTTTGGATTAGTGGTAGTTACTGATTTTAAAGTGGTTTTATTAAGAGGCTCTACTTTAGTGAAGGTGATCCTAGTTAAAGGGCACGAGTTTCCAACTATAGTGAAGGTCCATCCTATAGGTTTCCACTTATATCCAACATTAGTGAACACTTTACCAGTAGGTTTCTAAGTTTGCTTCTTTTTGCTCCTCTTAGCAGATTTAGATTTAGAATGCACATTCACATCATTAACAAATTCAAGAAAACACACATCATGATTTGCATCAAACATACATTGATTACATTTAACATAAATGAATTCAGAATTCGCATTTAACGATGTATGCTTAACTTCCGCATTACAAATAGATTCACTAACACGATTCATTTTATTTGACTTAGATTTAACGCTCCTAAGGTGGTCTTCTACTTTATTCTTCATGTTTCTACTGGTAGTTTGCAAGATCCTATTGTGCTTGGTATTGCCTGAAGGGTGTGATCTGCTAGTACTAGTAGAACTCTTCATTCCTGTAGAACGCAACACAGGTTTGTTAGAATCTTATGTTTTGTAAGAATCTGCCTGTTTTTGAGAGTTACTAGATGATGTGGTAGCTTCTGCAAATCTAACTTTCTTGTTTTTGTTCAATGGTGTGATAGCCACCAATTTCTCACTAAGTTTTGTTAATCTAGGGCATGTATCTTTAACATAGACTAGCACCTCCTGAATTCGTTGAAAAATCATACAGGCAGAGTCTAAATCACTATCTAAAGGTCTTAGTGCTCTAGCATGTTCAACTATTTCATGAAGCATATCTGCATGTTCTCGAGAGTGCTTAATGTAATCTATGTGAGCATCCCTATTGTTCAATAGTTTAGGAGCTAGAGGTGTTAAATCAAGCTTAAACATTCCTGGAGCAATCACATTGGGATTATTCAGTCGGGCATCTTTTTCAACCACATTCTTTCCTTTTAACTTCTTAATATGTTTTCTTAAATTAGTAATTGAGACATCTTTTGCATCTAGCCTAGCTTGCCATTCATTTATTTTGAAAAATTCTAGAATTTCAGGAGCATTTTGATTGTTTAATGGTTTGTTATTCAGAAAACTCTCTTTTTGATGTTGTAATTTAAGTTCAAGATTAACATTGTGATTTTCAAGTCGTGAACATCTAAGTACAACTTCATCAAAAAATTTCTTTTCAACCATTTGTCCCTTTTTGGCAAGCTCAGCTTTAAGCATTAGATTTTTATTATATTCATCAATAAAACCTTGTTGCATTTCACGAAAATCATTTCGTGAAGCAAGAGAATTTACACAAATGTGAACTATATCTTGAGACAAGAGAATTTCAAATAAGTGATCATATTCCTGCTCCAATCTCTCAATTTCAAGATTATCATTCACAAGACATTTATTATCAGCAAGTAACACCTAAGCAAGAACAAAATCAACACGCATCACAATATTCATCACATCTTGACAAATAATATGGTCCAAGAGTCGATCATTGTCAAGAGAAACTTCTTTCTTTTAAATATCAAATTATTTCTTGTCTACAGAACACTGTTTAACAGTAGTTTCCATTTGGTTAAACGCCGTTTTCACTTCATTAAGTTTATTGTGAAGACCATTTTCAAAATCTTTAAATGACGCTCGTAAAGAATTTATAAATAGAATGACTTCTTTTTTGAAAACCTTTTTGGTGTGTTCAAAACCTCATGACCACTCAGTAATTGCATCAGGTGTAGTCCTTACTTTCACCACCTTGTCAAAACTGGCAAGGTGATTTTTTAGCTTTTGAAAACTTATTTTTACCAAACTTATCTTTGAAAGTTCTTTAGGAATCTCTATTTTAGCTGGTGTTTAAATAATGTCAAGTTGTTTAGACTTAGGGTTTGAAAGTGGTAACCAGAAAGCTTGTTCTGTAGACAATTGTATTTATGGAAGAAAACGTTTTCCAAAATCTTCAGCCAATTTATTCAACTTGTTATAATAAATTAGAGTTGTATTAATTTTTTGCTTTTTCATAATCAGATCATTTTGTTTTACAAGCATTTTTGATCGACTCGCTTTCTCTAAAATTAAAGTCTTTTCTTCATCAACCACATAAGTCACATCATGTTTTCTAGAAATGACACTACCGTCACATAGTGTTGGCTTAATCCGCTGAGCTTTCTTAAGATAAAAAGGATTTTGATAACCAAGAGCTTGTTTGTGAGTATCATCATAGAAAACTTAAAGTTTTGTTAGCATGTGCACTGTTTGCGTAGATTGACCTACTTTATAAACAATATTATCCAGTTCTTTTATTTTCTTTTCTAAATCAATTTCTTTGTCCATGTATTTACTTTCTTTTTCTTTGGATTATTTTATGAAAACATTAAATATTTTCAATAATGATTCCTTTTCCTTGAGTTGATTAGAAAGATTCTGTTTAAGTGAGTCAATTTCTTGCTTAAGTGCACACCTATTCCGAATCATATCATCTGTTTGTGAATCAATTAATTTTTCACGACTGTTCAAATCAACATTAAATCTTTATTCAAAAGTTTTGACACGTTCTTTCCATCTTCCAAACTCAGCGGTTAAGGATAGATTAACAGTATTGGTTTCCTGATTAACCTTATCCTAATTAGATACATGATTAGACATTTTCTCAGATAACGGTTCAAACACAGACATTATCATAGAATCTTGTTGTGCAGATGAGTTGGTATCTTGAACAATCGTATTTTATGTCTGTTGCAGATATTGTTTATAAGAAATGATATTGCTATCACTTGTTATTTCATTATCTGGAACATAATCAATAAGAGACTGTTCAAAATACTGCGTCTCTTGCACACTTTGATTAAGCATATTATTTTTTGATAAGTGTTAGGTTTTGGTACCTTAGAGAGAACGTTTGAACCATAACTTGATAGATTAACCATTAAAACTGCTTTAGCAAAAGAGATATCATCACAGTCAGAATCATAGGCATCTAGATCATCAGTTTGAAAAGCAGCCTTGTGAATGATTATTGGCTGAACATCATGACAATCTGTAATTCTAGGATCTGCTAGAAATGCCAGCTGCTCCTTATCCAAGACTTGACTAGATTTATGTGCTTCAGCCAGCATTAATTTTTCCTTAAACCATGTAGCATTCCTTGGTCTCTTAGGCTGAATTCACTGCCTTGCTATATGCCCTTCACCCTGAAAATTATAACACTTAACAACCCTTGCTTGACCAGTTGCATTGTTTCCCCTTGAAGTTGTAGCATTACCTATTGTTCCCAAACTAGAACTCTGACCTTGTATTCTTTGAACTTGTTGAATAGTAACCCTGCCATATTGAATGGTAGCTTGATTTTGTGGATTGAAAGATGTTATGAGTTAGTTGTTTGATGAAGGAAAACGGGATGCAACTACAGTTAACATAAATGCCATAGCTTTGTTGAGACAAGCAATCAGATCATCTACTGGAAGAAATATCGGAACAACAAGTTTTGATTCCATTTGTAGAAACTTAACTGGTGGTTGTTGTGAAATTGGATGGGAATGATATGCATTTTGAGGAACTAATGGTGTAGGTTGACTAATTTGAGGATGTTAAGCATGTTGATATTGTTGTGGATGATGAGGTGCTACATAAGTTAGTGAGTATGGTTGAGAAGATTGATTTGTTTGAGGAGTTGATGATAGCTGTTGTGGATACTGAGCTGAATTTGACTGAGTTTGATAGTGTGCAACTAATGCAAGAGGATGTGGATATCTTTCACACATCATTCGAACTTCATTTGCATGTCCTTCATGTTGACTAAGATATGCATATAGCTGATCGTAGTTGGTAGTATAATATTCTTGGCTACTTGACTTCGGTTACAAACTTGCTCCATTTTGTTAGAAGAGCGTTTAAAAACTTTATATTCAACTGAACTTTGTTGCATTGTCATGCCAATTATGTGCATATCATTGATAAGTTGATCAAATCGCAAGTAATATTCATGAAGTGTTTCTCCTTTGACTGAAGTAAACTTATCAAACACATTGTACAGTTTACATTCACATTCTTGATATGCGAGTTCAGTGCCTTTCATGAGTAACTTGACTCTTTCCAAGATATCTTTAGCTGATTGACAATGGTTGACAATGGCATACACATCGGGTAGGAGACGTTGAAGAACAATTTTTGTTGCTTGAACATCACAATCATCTTGAAGCTGTTCTTGTTCAGTGAGTTTAGTATATTTCTTCTTTTGAATTTGAACGTCTACTTTAACAGTTATATAAACAAGAGGTCCATTCTCAATAGATTCAAGCATCATTCTACCATTTTTCTTTCCTTTGATGTAGAGCAACATACGACTCTCCCATGAGTTATACATTGCTTTGTCAAGCATAGGTGGATGGTTCTCAGCATTGAAAACTATCATGAATTCAGCTAAGGTAGTCATCTTTAATTGATTGTTATATGAGATAAGAACTTGATCAAACAGTGATAAAGGAGGATAGTGTTATAGAGTTGTTGTTGAAGGTGATTAAGATTGTTTTTCCACGGGATTTTACAAATCTTTTTGGAAAACTAGAAGGGGGGTTGAATAGTTTACCGCTTTTTAATTTAATGTTTATGTTTGTTTATAAAAACTTAGATTCGATAGTGTAATATTTCACATGAATTATGACAATGTAATGTTTCGCACGGTTTATGTTAATGTAATGTTTTGCACTGTTTATGTCAATGTAGTGTTTCATAAGGTTTATGTAAATTGGACAGAGTTTTGTTTTGTTCAATGACGTATTCCGCATGATTTGTTACGCAACCTGTTTCGCACACATATTACACTACATAAATCGCATACATATTTCCAAACATATTTCTCACAAAATATTTCACACTACTTGGAAAAAATTGAGCAGAGTTTTGTTTCGCAAAAACACGTATTTCGTAAGAAACAAACACCTGTAATAAATCGCACGATTTACATATTTTGCACACTTACATAAATCACACAACCTGTCATAAATCACACACTTATGTATTTCACACCCTTAAATTAGAACGTATTTCGCACCCTTCAAAAAAACGTAAAAACTTTTAAAAATCACCTAAAACACCCTTGTTGACGTTTTACCTTGATTTTTCTTGTACAACTAAGTATCTTAGGCCTATATTTTTCTTAAAAACATAAACTTTAAGGTTTTTAAACACAAATTCTGGGTTTGATCTTTGTGAGACGCACGACCTAAAAACAATAAAAAATGATCAAAACCAAGAAAAAAACGCACACAATCTCACGATATCACTCCATGGCGACTGATACCAATTGTAGGATATCAAACATACAATAATCTATGAAAAGAAGGGAAGAAATCTGAAAGAGAAAGAGGAGGTTGGAACACTTAGAGAGAGAAAGGAAGAACATATTATGAAATGAACCAACCACCCTTTCCATGGCATAGAAAAGGGTATTAATACCCTTACATAGACGTGGTTAACATAAGGGGTATCTTATGTTGACCCGGTTATCTTAGCTAAGTTCTAAATATTATACTATGAGCTACTTAATGAATATTGGTAGTGACCGATACTTTTTCGTATTTCTAATAAGTCCCTTTGTACATAATGCCTCTAGGATGACTTAAGATAGTATACAACACTTTCTGGTGGAGAGATCCTTCCATGAGCTGTGGCTTTGTTAAGTTGAGCTTTGTTTGATAGCTTTAGACTCCCAGCTGAACATCCTCTACTCTTTTCCTGATTACAAGTCTATGGATTTAGAGTCAAAGAGAATTAATCAAATCAAATTCCTCTACGCCCTTGATGTTGCCAATTTTGTTCTGAATCTTGAGCAGATACAAATCCTTAATGTCATTTTGGTTGAGATTTAGGAAGTCAGCTTCTGCAAACATGTACTCTTTCTCATATGTTCTTTTGATCACTGTCTCCTCTAAATAAGCGTAGACATACTTCTTGAAAACTTTAACACTCTCAACGCTGATGATGTTGAGCTTTGAGTAGACTTCATGATGAGACTTATGTCCAATGTTTCCTTTGTAAAACCATTGGCGGTGCGGATCCCAGTGGTGAATTCACAACTTAACATCTCTGTTATACTTTTGAATGCTTGGGCTCCAGAGATACGAAATCATTTCTTTGATCCCTTCATCTTCATATCTGACAGCCATGATCTTTGTCACTGAGAGAGCATACTTCTTTTCTTCATTACCATACTTCAAGTATTCCAAGTCACGGTTGAAGAAGTAGCTTACTAGGATTGTCTTGATACCAAGAGGTCCTACTAAGGGTAAAGTTTTCTCAGATCATCATGAAATATGTTTCCTTCAGGATTAGCCCAATCAATCTTATCTGTCAAGGAAAGATGGCACTACTCCATGTTGTACTCAAGCTCGACACTATTTTTGAATCTCTTCTTTAGAAGCTCAAATGCTAAAACTTTCAAGTCTTCTTTTGTGATCTTGTCCTTGTTGAGGAAATTCTTCATACACTTTCCAAACAGTACTACTAAACCATTTAGAAGTTTGTGTTCCTCTGGTTCATCCTCAGCATCAACAAGCTCACTGAACCAGCTTTGTACTGGAAGTTCTTTTACTGATTTTTGAAACCAAGCAGGGTTTGTTTACCAAGTACCTTACATTGTACCTCATGTTCGTGTCGTTCTTCATGTCTTAGTTCTTCAGCATCATCACCTCTTTCATAGTATGGAGAATAATCTTGAGCTTTACCTCTCTTGGACAAAGACCCACCTGCACCCTTTTGCCTCTTCATCTTTTTCTCCCCGTCATGATTTTTAGAAGGATACCGATCATAGTGAGATCACTTCTTTGTAGAGGTCTTTGCTGACCCAAATCGTGCTTGAAGTTCATCAACTTGCATTGACTCTTGTACAACATAATATAGAGCACGATGTTTGTCATGTTTCAGATATGCAGCTGTTGTGAAAATCTTTTCATACAACTGATGTTTCAGCTCATATTCCGTAGGATCAACAACTGGTGTAGAGGTGGACTAAGACAGATTGACCGGATTCTTCTTTATTACATCAAGAACAGTTCTTTCTAATTAAGGTTGAAGAAAGTCATAGACTACTTTAGGAAGAAGATTTGACACTTGAGTCTTAAATTTTTTAACAACAGTAGCTTGAACATATTTCTTGATGGCTTTGGCATTGTTAACTTGAGATAGAGCATTCAGTCTTTGCTCGTGATCATCTAGCCTTTGCTTGACAGCCTTCTTCCAATTGTTCTTCTTCTCAATTGCCTTTCGTAGAAGTGTCTTTGCATGCTTTTTCTATGTCTCTTTTGGTGTAGTAGCTAGTGGAGTTTCAGTGTCAGTTTTTACAGGTTCTTATTGTGATTTTCGAATTGTTTCAAGGAGAGGTGTAACCCTCATTGTTGTAGACTCAGTGTATATTGTTTCATTAAACACCTAGGTCATTTGAATTTCAGGTTTGTCATTTAAATACCGACTCACATCTTCAGTTGAAGTGATAGTAACACTAGGACTATGAAGTTGAGGCTCTTTCGGTATTTGCACCAACTCCTTGTCATGTGGACGAATCACAAAGTCTGCAGCCTTATCTTCATCATTGTCAGAATCTTTTTTAGACTCACTATCAGCATCATTAATTTCATCTTCTTTATCAGACTTGTCACACTGTCATCTCCAACGTCAGAATATTTATCACTTTTAGTCTTCTCATCATCAGTGGAGTTACACACAGAATTATCAGAGTCAATATGGTATGGAGATTCTGGCGCTGCACCTGAACCTTGTCCTGAAGCCTTCTTGATTTCTTCTAGAATCCTTTGCTTCTTGCTTTCTTTAGATTGTCTCTTTAAGTTCAACAGTAGTTGAGCTTCAGGTGAGGGTTATTCATGAGCTTTGAGTTTTACCTTCAGGTGTTTGTACCCTTCATCTACTTCTTTGTTGACTTGTTTCTCGAGCACAATTCCAGCATGCATTTGTTTTCTTCTTTATTCCTTTTCTCTATGCTAATTTTCTTCTTCATTAACAAGCTTACCTTAGTCAAAAGCTTGGTTTGGATCTTCCAACAGATTATCAGCAAATGTAATTGTTCTGGAACGTCTTGATACAACATCTTTCTCCTTCTTGGGTGTTAGAGAGTTAACTTCCATGTCACCTTTGCGCATATATCCTTTACCCAGACCCTTTCTTGGAGTAGAAGTAACTGGTTATGAATGTGGGTATTTAGCTAAAAAGAAGTACTCATCATAGCCTTTGGAATTGGAATTTCAAAAGTTGGCTTTCCTCTTGGTTCTCCTTTGCAACATACTTTAGTTTCTCCAAACGTGCTTCTTCACTGATGTTGTGTGGTGTTGAATCTAAGAGTTTGTTAAGGTTAGGATTATGTGATAGAAGGTGCCGTGTGATGATTTTGGTGAATCTGGGGTAAGGTATTGTTTCATGCTTAGTGGCTGTATTCTTTCTTTTGTTGATTTAGAACTGAAAATCTGCCCATAAGAGCCCAGTAAAGTCAACATTTGCAGAATTGATTATTTCACACAGAATTTGCACAATTGGTTCCCTTGATCTATCAATCCTTGAGGCCTTCCTAGTTAAACTCTTGTTGAGAATGCTAAAAATTGTCCTCCAAGGTTGATGTAGTTTGTTTACCACCACTTGAGATACTGTTGTCAGAGGATATGCATACCCCAACTTCTTGATGAATTTTACAAGTTCTTCTTGGATCGGTGGTGGAAAAACTATTCAGCTCTAATTTTAAAATTTTGGTAATCTAAGACGAAGTAATATTTGTTGCTCTTTTCATTCTTAAAAGCTGTGTGCCAGAACTGTTGCATATACATCTCAGGAACTTCAGTTGTGAGAGTTATTGCATTGTAAATTGTGTTGCGCTTGAGAATTTACAGACTGATTTCAAATAGAGGCTTATCTTGTATTTCATCTAGATCAATCCTCACGTTGCTTTTGTTTGGAATAAATCTCTTGTTGGTAGGACACAACTCCCCCTCACTTCTCATTGGTTGTTGTTGAGCCATTTGTGATACTGAGATAAAGATTTCAAGGAGTTAGTGTCACAAGAATACAAACTTAAGCATATATTTAACATTTTTTTCTCTTTCCACTATGTCTGTTTTCTATGGACTAGCATTTCCTTTTGTCCATATTTCTCTTATTTTCTTTCTCATGTGCCTGTTACTTGCTTTTGCTGACACATATTGTACGCTTTGTTCTTTTTATATCTTTTGTATGTTCTTGCACTTCTTTTTTGAACATACACTCATTTGCTTTTTCACGCACGGTTTTCTCTCTCTCGTTCTTTTTTTGTTTATCCTCACCAAAAACCTTAGATAATATTTCTACGAAATAAAAAGATAGAAGACAAACGAGATAATTGATATTTCTCATGCTAAAACATGCTCATCTTCCAATCCTTTAGAGAAATAAGATATTTTTACTCATCGGAAAAACTTTTAGAAATCATTTGATTCGCATGAGAGTAAGAGTTCCTTTTAGTAATAATTAACCTTAAGCCCCGAAGATACAATGATTTGTTAAATGGATGTATTATCAGCTTTTAGGTGATAACTAGCCCTAATAACCATCTTGATTTATCAGCAATGTTTAGTAAAAAATTATGTCAAGGTAGTCTTAAAAGCAAGATTTCTTGGTGAAATTTACTACAACCTTAAGCCCCGAAGATACACTGTTTTGTTAAAGGGATGCATTATCAGCTTTTTAGGTGATAACTAGCCTTAATAACCATCCTGATTTATCAGTAGCTCTTAGTATAAAGTAGTTTCAAAATAATTTTGGGTGAAATTTCCTAACACTTGCCAAACAACATTGAGCACTCTGTTACGTGGACTAGTTAAAGAGATGCATTATCAGCTTTTAGGTGATAACTAGCTCTAATAACTAATTTGATTATGATATACTCTTTGTTGACGATATTTATTAAGTTATTTCAAATTATTTGACACATGCACTTGTGTTTTGATAAACAATAAACATTGATTTCTAAAAATCTGTAGCAATGAAGTTTGTAAAATCAAAACATTTCATGTCTATTATAATTGTTTGAAAATATCTCATGTGAGATAAGATGCCTCGAAAATACTACACAAAGTACAAGTACTAGTGTAATACTCCTTTCACCAGTGGACGTACCCCGAAGAGTGACGTAAGAGTATTAACATACCCAAGTGCACAGTGGTGAGTGTTAATTCAAAAGAAGTAACCACAAATACAATAGCACAAATAGAGTAAGATGCCTTGGTAATACTACAGATGGTACAAGTACTAGTGTAACACATCGTTCATAAGTAGACGTTTTCCGAAGAGGCACGAAAGAGTATTAAAATACCTGCGTGCACAGTGGTGAATGTTAATCCAATTGAAAGTAAGCACATGAAGAGTGAGATGCCTTGGTAATATTACAGATAGTACAAGCACTAGTGTAATACACCGTTCATCGGTGGACGTTCTCCGAGGAGAAACGTAAGAGTATTAAAATACGTGAGTGCATAATGGTTATTGTTATATGAAATATTTTTAATCACTTATTCGAGAAAGAAATTTTGATTTAAAAAAGATTTTGATTTGAAAAACAGCAGACAATGCGTATTGTATTCTTTCTTGATTAACGTGACAAAAACGGTTATTTTTTCACAGACAGTTTTCCATTTTAAAAAAAGTCCAAAATTTCCCATTTAAAATTTAGACTAGCTTGTTACAGTCAAAAGAGTCCAAATGATATAGTCCAGTAGTCTAAAAATAAAATTTGACCTTTCTTTATTAATTTTGAACCTTTTTAATTTAAACTGCAACTTATTTGACCCTTTTGAGTTTAAATCGCAAAAGGTGACCCCTTTTAGACTTAAATCGCAAAATCTTGTAACTTTGAACTTAAATCGCAAAAATTTCAAAAAGTTTTAGCAGCTTCACATTTAAATCACAACAATCATAAACCGCATGATTAATATTTTAAATCGCATGGTTAAACCACAAAATCTTTTAAACCACAACCTATTTTTGTTCTTAAATCGCAAACTTTAAACCACGAACAAAGATTTGTTCTTAAACCGCAAACTTAATCACAAAATGTGTTTTATACTTAAATCGCAAATTTAAATAGCAAACAAATATTTGTTCTTAAACCGCAAATTTAAATCGCAAATATAGTTTTGTACTTAAACCGCAACACTAAATCGGAAAGCACAAAACTAAACCGCAAAGCATAAAGAACTTATCACCGCATCACTCTAGTGTTTCTAAGGCATAATTACACTTTGTATTATCACTTAACTTAAACACGTACTTGTTCCTTAAACGCAAAACCCCTTTGATTTCAACCTAAATCGCAAAGGCACTCAACATTAAATTATCCATATCTCACACGTTGTTTCAATTCTCCTAAACCAAGATTGGCGTATCCTTAATTATACCTAGACTAACAAAAGCCCTATGGTTAATCGGATTTAAACACAATTTTTAACAAACACGAACGCTAAATCGCTTTATAACAAATTCAAGCCTTAGATGTTTATACCTGTTGTTTTCTTGCACAAACTAGTTAAAGAGAGAATAAGATACATTTTAAGAGCTTTACCTATTGATCAAAAATGAGTTTTGATAGTGTTCTTGATATTGCAATTTAAGCCGAGAAAGAGTTTGCGGTTTGGGTGTTTTTTGAGAAAGAAAAACAAAACCACAAACTAGGGTGGTTTTATGAAAGGAGTTTTGAGGTTTGACAGTTTTGATCCTTGGAATTTTAGAAAGCTTTTAAAATCTTATTAAAGCTTTACCTTAGTTATAAAAACTATTAGGTATTGTCCATTTTGACCACTTAAGTTTTTAAATCCTAAAACTCTTATTACCAAATTAAATTTAAGCCCTAAAGTTGTTAACATAAGACATTTTAAGCCCTTGGAGTTAAAATAAATTAACTCCCCCTTAGATTGTGTACCGTTTAAGTTAAAACTTTTTCCTGATACTTTCTCGTAAAGGGTTTTAAAATCAACGTGTCTTTGAAATTTTGAAAGCTCATTTCTCCCCTTTGAACAAATATCCGTAGTCTATTTAAAGATTTCTTGTATTTGTTCGAAAGTTTGAATTTCTTGGAATCACTTTGTGGAAAATTTACTGATTAAGCATTGTATCCCCCTTGAACAAAGACCCGTAGTCTATTTAAAGATTTCTTGTATTTGTTCAAGAGATCGAATTTCTTGAGAAAGCTTTTTCATTGATGACAAAACTGATTTTGATTCATTTCTAGCTTTTAAAAATTTATTGACCTGAACATGATTTGTAAGATTATTTTTTATAACGAAAAAATTGTTTGGGTCAAAGAAGATTTCTCTTCTTTTAAAAGAATAAATGCACTGACACGTACACTTATCTTGTCTAAAGAGCCCGAGTTGAGTACTAAGTGTATACAAGCCATTTCTTGAATTTCAAAACTTTGAATGTTTTGTTGATAAACTCAAGACCGAAAATATTTCTCTTTTCGTTGTGAAGGATAAACGCACTAAAGCATGCATTTTCCTTTTAACCGAGGACCGAGTTGTTATCTGACATGCAATAACAAACCATTAATTTTTTTAGAAATGACACGTTTTAAAAAATGTTTTAAACTTTCACTCAAACTTTATCTATAAACCCGTGTCATTATTGAATGACATTTATAAGAGCATAGATATTATCGGTAGTGAAAGACATGTCGAGAAGAATATTTTTGGATTCGTTGGGACTTAAAAGACTTCATGGATTCTTATAAGTTACTACTGCTCAGGTACATAATGGAAATTATGCTAAGTGGTTAGTA
>BQNB010145407.1:0-13814 GCA_026074375.1 Tanacetum coccineum
CTTCCCAAATTATATTTATTCACCAAATCTCAGAATGTTTATCCAGCTGGATATGGCGTATGAAGGAACTTGGATATGCCATATTAGAAAGTGAGAATGCGCGTTTTCTTGTAAAGTCCAGGTGCTGATACACCGTATCTTCTTTTCTAGATACGGCATATTGGGCAGAAATAAGCAATCTTTAAATATTATTGTTTAAGCTCCAAAAAGTATGCCTTTTAGCATGTCTTCACAAATCACTCTGTAATTACTGCAATTTACAACTTTAAGCAATTAAGTAACGATTCTTGCAATAATTATATAAAAGTGAGTAATTTATTTGGGATAAATGATGGTATAAATGTAACGTTATTTGATGTCATCAAATATCCCCCCACTTGAATCCTACTTGTCCTCAAGTAGACTCTAGATTTTATTGAAAATGTATCCCAACCGAAGTTAAGGATTTTTCCGTTAAGCATTTCTTTCGTTTTAATCACCTGTACAAGACCAAGCACCTCATGAAATATGGGAAATGAAAACACTCAGATCACTCAACTAATCTAGGGTGTAACATTTAATTGGTACGCTCATTTGCTCGGTCGTGATTAGTTTCATATCATATGCTTGGCAAGGATACACATCTCCACCACTAGAGCTAAGGAGAAACAAGTCAAAAGGTAAATTGGGTAATTAGGCTTAAGGTTGATCATTCTAACAATCTTTCACCGAAAGTACCACACCAACAAGGCAGCTGAATCATACATACATGGCCGTAACGACGGAATAGACATGCATGACTCGATCTCAACCTCGTTCGAGTAAAACCTAAGGTTAGTTGTTAGGAAAGGGAAGTAAATTATTGTTAAATAAAATTCATAAAACAAATAGATTAAGTTGGGACAAATAAGGTGTTGAATCCACGATCTAGACTCATCTAGGATTTCATGACTATGATTAATACGGAATAAGAACTAGAACAAACATAATCAAGAACAAGGTTTTAACTAATAAATGATTACTATTAAAATGCTTTCTAATAAGCTACTAATAATAAGCTACTAATAACCTAGGCGCCTTATAGGACATGACGCCTAGAGAATATACACACATCTTTGGTTTACATTGTATCTCAATGCTTCTTTAAACCTAGGTGCCTACCCTCTTTATATAATAGAGGGACTAGGGTTTACAAGCCAAACCCTAGCTTACTAACTAAGCTAACTAAATAATACATAATAAGTCCCTATTGTTTCTTCTTTCTTCATTTCTCCTCATATGTTTTGTAATCATCAAATCTGTAATTCCCAACAATCTTCCCCTATTTGATATTACAAAACAACCTGTATGAAGAAACAATGGTAAAACATGTCATCACAATAATAAGCTGCATATCATGAGTCTTCTTCCCCTTTTTGTAATCATCTAATAGGGGTCTTGTGCAACTCGTAAACGCTTCCCCTCAAGTGATGCATGTAGATGGTTAAGTATATCAACAATAAGCTTCCCCTTAAAAGTATACTCACCATCTCTCGAATCATGAACTCAGTAGCATAGATCAAATCTTCCTTCAGTGCGAAAAAGACATGCTTATTACAATATCATGTAATAAAATGTCTTTGGATAATTCTTGTAGTCAATATATGCATGGCGATCACATGCAATGGCTGATAGTCTCAGTGAGCTCAGACGGATCAACCAGAAACCACTCAATGCTTATGATTATTCTTTTTCCTCAATAATCATATCATGAACTGTATGGTATCATATGCCCCCCAAAATATTTGTAAAGAGCGTGTAACTTTTCCAATCAAGAATTATAGCATAAACTGAACCTCCAAAATGAACCATACACATCATCATTGTTCAAGATCCAAGGGCGTCTGTGGACCTATTATACGTATTGTCCGATATTGATCAACACTAGTAGCGTAAACGAGAGAAATCGGACAATACTAGCAGCAATAACAAATAGTATCGGACCAGCAGTACAAAGTTTGGAATAGTCACAAGAATTCTTCCCCATATGACATGACCTATTCTTGGTAGCTTTATTAAGTAGCAATAGTAATCACAAAATGTACCTTAACTTTAGCAGCATAGGCACACTTTCTTCTATTTGTGCAATCAATATCACTGTGGGAGCTTTAAACATCATGAGCAGAAAAGTGATATGAGTATAACCTAACGAACAGTAACATATACATAAATTGTCCACGTGATGTCCTTGTTGGTTACTATTGCCCCGCAGCTATATTCTTCCAATCTTTCAGTCGCATTCATCAAATAAACCAAACTACTTCCATAATATTCGCATCTCAACAACTTAATAGCCACACACCAAAATCAAATCATATATGCAGAAGGTTATTAGGGAAGTCAACCATAATCCCTAAAAATCAGCAAACAACCACGCATCCAGCCAAAAATTTCGTAAAATAGAAGACAATCCTTAAGAATGAGGGATTTTATATTCACGCGCCAACTCCTATATACAGCCACGATTCATGAACCAATATTATGATTATTCCAAGTATTCAAGAAGATCCAGTAACAGTAGTAATATGAACAACAAGCTGATCTTTCTAAGTATTTACATTTTAGGGTTTTCAATGTGTATTACCATCATGAAACCCTAACCAATAATCATAACAAGTGTTGTTGTGAATGCAAAAACATACCAGATTCATTTGAATTGTGCTAAGGTTTCGGGAACCCTAAACAATCAGATCGCAAACCTGCTACTACTACGTCTTCTTTTCCATGATTGCTGCTATGAACAATGATAAACCATGATCACGTCAAAGAATAATTAAAAAAAACCTTCTTGTGTCATTGTTGCTGTTGCCTTTTTGCTGAAAAACCCTAATATACTTTGATCATCTTCTGCTGCCAAATAACATGTATAACCAGCCAATGATATCACCTGCTGCTCATCATTTTCAGAAATAGGTGCTGTATAAACACGAACACCAAAATAGCAGCCTTCTTTATTATTAAAAAGAAAATAAAATACGACTTAAAAACCTTGTAACACCCTAGATCGAGAGCCACGAGGCTCTGATACCAATTGTTGAAACCACGATCTAGACTCATCTAGGATATCATGACTATGTTTAATGCGGAATAAGAACTAGAACAAACATAATCAAGAACAAGGTTTTAACTAATAAATGATAACTATTAAAATGCTTTCTAATAAGCTACTAATAACCTAGGCACCTTATAGGACATGACGCCTAGAGAACACACACACATCTTTAGTTTACATTGTATCTCAATGCCTCTATAAACCTAGGTGCCTACCCTCTTTATATAATAGAGGGACTAGGGTTTACAAGCCAAACCCTAGCTTACTAACTAAGCTAACTAAATAATACATAATAAGTCCCTATTGTTTCTTCTTTATTCATTTCTCCTCATATGTTTTGTAATCATCAAATCTGTAATTCCCAACATAAGGTATATAGTTGCTAGTAACTTTTCCTGACCGTCCCATGATAAAGACTCGAAATATATACAAATGCCTCAATCACAAAAATGACAAAGATAACCTAAGTTCGCATTCCCATAACGGTCAACTTCCCAATCATCACAAACTTTACATACTTTTACAAAAGTGGTGATATCGGCCACTTTATACAAAACTATACATTGTTGATTTTTATCCACGTATCAACGAATAATCAATCCTTCTAAGTATTTCACTAATTTAAGTTTCAATGAACCGACTATCAATCATCCCTCTCTTTTTTTGATGCATTTTCTATTTTTCCATTTTTTTTCAAAAGTAAATCTCGATGCAATTTCACCGTCTTCACAATCATAATTCATCCGGATATTTTTTCTTTCAACACTTTGTCTTCGGACATAATACATAATCGCGAAAGTAGCAAATTCTTGACCTAACTCTAGATAGAAAATTTCACTTTAACACAGGAAATACAAAACTTTACACAAAATTAACTAGCAACTTTGATTAAATAGGCTTAATCTATAGGGTAGGCTAAGGTGTAAAGGTGTAACGAAATAGACATTTGGTATGAAAAAGACAGGAATGGCTCAACAAGTTTTTCAAGGGGATTTTACTCTTATAGTGAGAGTAAGCAAAGGGTTACACAGGGTTTAACTAACCAGTGTAGTTAGTTAATTTTACAACATTTTGGTTTTTTGGTGTATTCCTAAAAATTTACCAGTTAAACATGTTACTCCATCTAAGTCGATAGTACTCATTGGTGTGGTCTCGAGTGATATACCAAGACAAGTTCTAAAGTCTACTACATTACCGGCACACTCATAATTTTTGTAGAATTTTTAGTAAACGTTTGGAAACAGAATAGGCTTAATTCTCACAATTTGGTATTAAGGGTTATAGTGCGCCAGGTCATGTAACTAGTAATTTTTACAAAAGTTATGGTAATTTTTTTTTAATTTGGCATAATTTAAGCATATAGCATATTATTTGTAAAAGAAAGGACAAGTAGGCGTTCTAATCCTCCATCCCCCCACTTAAATTATACCACATCCTCGTTGTATAGATAAAACAATTAAAGAAAATGGGAAATTAAATTAGAACGAGGAACTCCCCTGATATGTTGCTCGGGATGATTCTCCAATTTGAGTTCTTGAGCAAAAAGTGTGTTGACGAGGCGTCAGAATGCTCGTACGAGTTCAACACACGTCTTTTTCAGAGTATACCATATCGTCGATTTCTTTACAACAAGGTCCTGCATGAAAGTTTAGAAGACAAAAGTGCAATTCCTATCTCGGTTATACAATGGTTACAATGCAGGAAAACAAATAAACACACTGTAAGGTAGTCAATACGCCGTATCCCAAACCCAAGGATACGCCCTATTACATCCTGTAAAAACAAATGTTTTAAAGTTTTGCATAAATTAAATGCAAAAATTAAAGACTGATAAGGTCCAGACAGGTTCGATACGGCGTATCCATAGAGGTTCGATACGCCGTATTGAGTGTCTGGGACGACAGACTCAATCAAACAATTAAAATTACAATCAAACAATTAAAAACAGACGGGTTGTCTCCCGGTAAGCACTTTTCTTTCAGCTAGTCTTTAAGTTAGACTTTTCCCTTCTTTTCGCTTCATTCTTCATCCATTCCCTCGCACTTGTCCCCATGAGCGAATCTCTCCATAATCTTTTGGAATGACACAAACTTCTTGAAAAATGGCATGCCGAGCACAACACCTCTTGTTATATCCATATCGTCAGTGATTGAGAAGCCTAAAATAATAGAAAAATTCCCAACGAAAATAGGTATGTCAATCAAAGTCCCTGCTAGATTCTTCCCTTCATGACCACACTTGCCCTTAATTATAGAATTATAAAAATGTTTAGTCATGATATTAATGGACAAGGAAGGGAGGAAATCAGCATTAACTTGTCTATACCCAATCATACAAGAAAATTTCATTTTGTAACAACTTTTATAAGTAGGCTCATTGACAAAATCAAGGGTTGGCTCAAAATCATCTTGATTCATTCTAGGTTCTAGAGGCATATCCAAATCATTTAATTCCATATAATTACCATAGAGTGGGTCGAATGATTCTTTAATAGCCTCTCCTACAAACTCAGTTTTTGAACAAAGATCCGCTCTTTCTTTTACCATATAGACCCTTCTAATTATGCTGGTAGCTGGTTTAACACTTTTGAAAACAAGTTTCTCTTCCCCAACCCTTAAAGTAATTTTTCTTTTGAAAACATCTATCTTGGCATGAGCGGTAGATAAGAATGGTCGCCTAAGGATCAAAGGGACATCGTCATCCTCGGGTATGTCCAAGATAACAAAGTCTATGGGGAAAATAAATTTACCAATTCTAACTAGCATGTTTTCAGCAATACCTCTTGGATGTTTAATTGTTCTGTTAGCCAGTTCAATAGTTAACCTAGTGTGAGCTAAATCACCTAGACCAAGGTTAGAGTAGGTAGAGAATGGCATAACACTAACACTTTCTCCTAGGTCAACAAGGGCTTTATCAAAACAAACATCATAAATAAAACAAGGTAGAGTAAAGCTCCTTGGGTCTTTTTGTTTCTGAGGCAAGGTGTGATCATAGGTTTCTAGAATCTTAACTTTACGTGCCTCTTTCCAATCATCACAGCAGTAACCATGCAGTCGATTAGGAAACAAAACTATTTCAGAAGTTAAGCTGTTGTATTGTGTGTCCGATACGGCGTATGGTCCTGATCTGATATGGCTTATCACAGATGAATCAGCTTTAGCAGTTGAGATTGATTTTACATGGTCCCTTGGGTTTGGTTTGGTTGAGCCGGGCAGACTTCCGATCCCTCTTTCTTGTAAGACTTTGCTCATTTGACCAGTTTGAATTTCCAAGGTCTTAATCGATGCTCCTTATTTCTTATAAATGCATCGGTAGAAGCTCGGATCTCCTTGATTATGTTTGAGTTCTCTTCGTGTCTCTTTGCTGACTCAGCCATGAATTTGGTCAGCGATTCCTCCAAAGTTTGTCTTCGATTAGGGTACGAAGAATTTATGTTGTTGCGTTGGCAGAATCCTGGCCCTGCTACTCTATACTATCCTCTAGGCTGATAGGGTGCTCCAAACTGTGTGTAGTAAGCCTCTTCAAGAGTTTTCCCTTCTTTCTTGAGTGGACAGTCCTTTGTGTAGTGTGGTCCTTTGCATAGTTCGCATCCGACCTAAGCACCGTATACTTTCTCATTGACCTTCTTAATTTCTCTCCCGAGGTTGTTGAGTTGGGCTTGTATAGCAGCTAGTCCATCAGAAGTTTTAGTACTTCTCGTGTTTGAGGATGTTTTGATGTGCCATTTCTGAGAGTATTCGGCCATTTCTTGAATGGCTACTTTTGCATCAGCAGCAGTTTTAGTGGGAATGACACATTTTGAGTTAAGAATTTGTCTAGTTAGGACATCAAGCCCATTATAAATCAAGATTACTTCTTGCATATCAGTCAAATAGTGCTGGGGGCATTTCATCAAGAGTTCCTTAAATTTTTCCCAGGCTTAAAAAAGGATTTCGTCTGATTCTTGCTAAAATTGTTAATTTCCTCCATTTTGTTTTCTGTATGAGCAGGTGGGCAGTACTTGTTTAGAAACTTCATTTTCAGGGTTTCCCAATTTGTATTCAAACCTGATGGTTCGTTCCTGAGCCAACGACTTGCGGCTCCAGTTAAGGACATGGGGAAAGCTCAAAGCATTATTTGATCTTGAGTCACCTCGGGGATATGAAATAAGTCAACGATCTCAAGGAATTTTTTGATGTGTTCATCTGCGTTTTCATGTTCCGAACCACTGAAAGTATTTTCGCGAAGTTCCTTGAGAAATTACCCTTTTAATTCGAAGTGAGTTTTGTCATTAATCTTGGGCCTAACAATTCCTGACCCATAATTCCCACGGGTCTTGCTCATGTATTGCTCCATTGTTTTTGTCATAATTTATATAGTTTCTTCTTCTTCTGAATGTTCTTCGATGTTAGAAAATAAATCGAACTCAGGAGAACTCGATTCCACAAGACCAGGTGTCTCGAAAAGCCTCCTTTTTAAGCGAAATACTCTTTACGGGTTTTCAAAAGGTGTAATATGTTCCTTAGTGTAACTCCTTGTCATGCATCACCTAAAATAGAAGATAATAAATCTGTAGGACATGCTCTTTAAAAAGAATACAAAAAATTAAACACGGAAATCAATTTTTAGTTCTACTACTATATCAGGTGATCAATACGCCATATTCACTTGATCTGAATACACCGTATATGTCTGCTGAATGTCAGTACGCCATATTAAGTTTATAGAATATGTCGCATTGTCTGGAAGAATAGATACGTTGTTTATACTGCATCAATCAATACGCTATTTGAATAGAAGGATTGATACGTCGTATCCAACTGGTGGATACGGCGTATCAGTTGATCTACCAGAACAGAGTACTTTGAAAACAATGAAATAATACTAGAATTTAAACACATAATTAAATTAAATACAAATTATGCTAATTAAATTCTAACCTAATGGTTAGAAATACTAATAAAATTAAAGGTTAAACTTTTTCACTCCCCGGCAACGGTGCCAAAAACTTGATGTGTTGTCGTGTAGGGTCAAATTATTGATTACCAAGTTTTGAATTTATATTTAGCCGACTTATCCTAAAACAACACTTTAACGGGCAGTGTACCCGATCGGGTGGAGTTTCATGGTAAGTAGGGTGTCGAATACTAAGAGCGAGGTCGTTAACCTTATATTCTATCAGTATTTTAGTTAATCTAGTTTATTCTAATTACTTGTTAAACCTATGATAAACCTATTTCTAATGATAATAGGGGGTTTTCAACCTGAGAGACTGGCACAGCTGGTCTAATAAGAACAAGAATCAATTCAATACACAATAAACATGCAAGAAAATAATCAGAAGTTAAAAGAGTGGTACAAGCCAAATGATAAAAAATTGTATTAGCCATATTAAATCCGATTAAATGATGGTTTGTTTGTTTAGTGCAATGATTACTTATCTCGAAGCGGCATATCATTTTAAGACTTAGACGGGACATCATCATAAGACCTAGACACATTGAATCCTGTCACAATTAACGTATCCGCATAAAGCATCCTTTTAGTTTTATTATAATCTATCTAGGGATTAAATCAATAGTGATCTTGTTAAACCCTAGCCCATCAGGACTTTACCCACTTACTGAGTTATCAAAAACTAATCTTTAATATAAAGAATAATTTCTCCAATGAAACTTAACACAAAAGAACATAATTTCAACATTAAAAACTCCAATATATTATTAATACTAACACTCTCCTAGTATTAGGTTACAAAACCTGAAAGCTATGAATTATACGACTAATAAATAATCAAAAGATTTCTAATTTCAAACTCTAAGGGCCCATGACTCCTTTATACACTACGGCGTCCTAGTCAATTTACAATATATAAATAAAAAACTTAGATTTTTCCAAAGACTATTCTATAAATAACAATGCCTTATCTCATAAGTAATATTGATCTTCAAAGAGCAAATCTTTATCTTTTCCGCATTGGTATATCTTCTTTCAGCAGTTGTAACTTTGTGTACCAAGCAGCATAACTCTTAACGTACACATGAGTAACTTATATATACAACCAGCAGCATAACTTGTACAAGTATTAAGTAACTATTAGAAGTATTTTCTTAATCTTTATTAGCAGTACTAAACTTACTCTTAGCAGAGTAACTACATACTAAGTACAACTATATACGTAAGTTCCACATAGCAATTATAACTAGCATAACCAACTACTACCATATTTTTCAGTAATGATTACTTAGTAGCCAACACTAAGTTTTACTTTATCAATAGTAACACAAAACCCTTAGTCAACAAAAACTCCAAGATCATCCAAGAAGTCCTTTTAATCCCAACAATCTCCCCCTAAACTTGTTATTCTTATTCTTCTTCAAAATCTCAAGTTTTCTTCATTGAAACTTCATTAATCACTAGAGGATGCTTCCAAACACTCATTATTCTTGACTTATTTTGTTGAGAATTTAAGAATCTAATAACACATATTCAATTCCAATAACAGCTTGCAGCTTCCTATTTAGCATATATGTGAATATAGCAGGTGTAAGGGGATATCTCTTTTCTACCAGCATATGAATGTGCACATTTTTCTTCCTCAATGAATGTACTCCACATGAATCGTATAGCTTCCAATCCAATACTCTGATCCCGTTAATTCCTCCATACTTGATCTTTAACATGTGGATCAAACATTGGGTCTTTAATCAACCCTTATATCACCTCTCATAGGCCCTCCATTGTCTTGTTGTTCCATGCTTACTGTTTACCATTCTTACAAGGTTTGTCTAAATCTTCCCATGTCAAAGCTTTTGAGCATATGACTGAATACTAAGTACATCTTTTGACCTTCTATTAAAGCCCCCCCCTGATTATCTTGTAACTGTTTTCTTACACCTTCTTATATGGATCTTGTAGTCAACAATGCATAGAGGCTATTGCCAAAGGAATGGCAATCAATTTCTACTATCCTCTTTAATTAGGAAACAAATTCCCTGTTAGTCTTTGAGCTTGTTGTTTCAATATCCTCAACCCACATTTTGCTTCTTAATACTTTCCTTTGTTCTAGCTATGCACTGCTCTCTTTGAACCGCTCTCTTATGCAAATCTCTCTGCATCAGCTCTTACTCATTACCTTCTACCTATTCTGTCCATATCTACAAATGGTGTTTACCCTTTTTAAAGCTTTGTCAAATAACTTTCTAAATATCATCAACTTTTGTTCTTCAACCTGATTGTTCTTGTATCTAACCAAGTTTTTCCGAGAAGTAGACATGTGATTCTCGTTTGAGCTTTATTTGTGTTGGTTCCTCTTTTCTTGAGAGCGCTCATTCTGCTATGATGTTTCATTCCTTATCTTCTAAGAGTGTACAAACAACGTGGAATACTCTTCAATACATCAACTTCTTTGTCTTCATGCTTGCATGATGTTGAGCCATTTGATAATCATCAATCTATCATTGCTTTGCCATTATCTCATGAAATAAGTGTTGGGCCTTACTTAATTTGTTGAGCTTTTTCTCTGGCAAGCCTTTCTTCTTCTTCTTCTTCAGCTTGTACCTTGAAGGCAAGTTCTTCATCAAGCATAAATTGATCTTTCTTTGACAATTTCTTCATAGGTTTTGGTTAAACTATTTTGCCTTTACCTTTATCCTAAACATTAAGTTGTAATGGTTGTTGTGAAGAAACGTTTTTATTTATTTTATTTATTTTTGGTGTAGTTACATGCACCCTCGAAGCCCTATAGCTCTGGGTCTGTGTGCCATAACTGTAAATGTAGTAGCAGAGCAGTTAAGTTTTGTAGTTTAGCCTTCCTCATTCAGCACGTGCTTTAGCAAAGTCATCTTCATACATCAGATATAGACAGTTTTGAGTTGAAGTAGCACTAACTGAATAGTACTTGTAAACTTATTAACAAAACTTCTCTTTCCACAACCCCCTTAGAACGCCATCTAAATCATGTTAAACTCCAAACATATTATGTAATACAGCATCAAAATACGACAAACTAATATAATTCCTGCATTCAGCAGCAATATCAGCTATCCTCCCCTGTTTGGTCATGCATCCATCCTCATCCAAACCTTCTTCATCAAAGGATTCACTCATCTTCTAGACAAACAAACAATGTTTAATCTTTTTAAGCAATGATGAGTTCTGACCCTACCTTTCTTCTCCTAACTTCTTACTATCAGTTTCAAACTTGTAATCTCATGACTTGAGATCTATGAGTTCTCCAGGTCAAGGACTCTTTGTTTGTAATTTTTGGTACAAAATTCCAATCAATTCCTTCAGTTTCATACTATCCTCACCATCTTGAGATGTTTAACGTCCTATGAGGCAAGATCATTGGAAATTAGATCATTCGCAAACCTATTTGAGCAATATTATCCCCCCATGTTTCATGCACCTGGGACCATGTTACCTGAACTAGGTTCCAAAGAACTGGTTCATTAAGTTTGCCATTGGATAGGGTCTTGTATGATGTTACCCTTGATCCTGCTATGCGATCTAAGCTATTAGCAGCATAAGTGGCAGACCATTCCAAACAGCCGATCCATCTCCTCAAGACAAAAAAAGAAAAAAAGCCCTATCTACAACATTGTCTGTAGGACCACTAGCTGAGGTACTTCATTGTCCTGTTTCCTTTGCTTCCTAACTTTTGTTTTCTTTTGAGGTTGAGATGTTTGATGGTAGAATAATGGTGGAGGTGTGTAATAGGGATCAGAAGGAATTGTGAAACCTTTACCTATTCTTCTGAATCTGTAGGTAACCGTCATTGTTAGAAATTAAGGTGTTTTCCTTTTCCAGAAAGCCTTTCCCTACCCTTCTCCATGTTTTCCACAAATCGTCTTAGTGTAGAGGTGTAACATAAATACTTTTATATTTGACTTTCCTGTCTAGATGTTTCCCCAAAAACACTTGTACAAATCTTGGATACATCAAGAATTTACCAGACACATTCTCAAAGTTCTTCACCATACTTTCAAAAATGTATTTTGAAAAGTTAAACTTCTGGTTTGTAGCTAAATAGATAATTGCAGAAGCCATAGTGCTACTAAATTCATTCCATACAGTAGTATTAACACTTAGGCATTGCAAAATGGTATGAATAAGGAATTTCCATTAAGGAGAAAAGAATGCCTTATAGAATGTAAGCTTCTATGAAAGTTTTTCATACCCCATCCTTGTAAGTTCTTCAAAAATGGTAGCTATGGTAAGCAAGTCCGAACCCTCCTCATCATCATTGAAGGTCACGTCTAACAATGCTTTAAGTTAACGATTAACAATTTTCCCTCCACTAGGGTCAGTAATTGACTATCCTCATTGATCAGTTTACATTGATAGTTTTCACCTTGACAGTAGCCCAGAATTGTTCAATGCACGAAGTATATATAGTAGGATTGATCGTTAGTGCATATTTGATAGGGTTTGCATTCAGAAAATTAACAATTTGCTCAAACCCTTCACTTTCAGTGGGTTTAGACAAAAACGCGACCAAATTGTGAGTATCAGCAAACTGTAGGGTCGTCATTGTGTTGGGTTTTGATGATAAATGATGAAATTGAGTTAGGGTTTATGATTAGAGAGTATATGATTGAATGAAAATGATTAAATGAGTGATTGAAACCCTTGATCGAAGTATTTATGAAAATACCCTCAACAACATTAACGTTTACCAGCAGTTGTAAGTTATGCCTAGCAGCATTAACTTTCAACAGCAGTAGTGGGTTTATGCCTAGCAGCATTAACTTTCAACAGCAGTAGTAAGTTTATTCCTAGCAGCATTAACTTTCAACAGCAGTAGTAAGTTTATGCCTAGCAGCATTAACTTTCAATAGCAGTAGTAAGTTTATGCCTAGTAGCATTAACTTCCAATTCCATTCCAAACACTCTGTATATTCAACTCTCTTTTTGTTTTTCAACTCACCACTTCTCTCAATTTTTTTACTCACCAAATCACTCTGTCTGTCTTTATTTCACACAACTCTCTTTCTGTTTTTCAACTCATAAATTCTCTTAATTCTTTTACTCACCAAATCACTCTTTTTGTTTTTACACATCTCTTTCTTGTTTTTATTCTCACCAACTCTCTTAATTCTTTTTCTCACAATTTTCACAATGTTAATTATACCAGCAGTATTAAGTATAACTAACAGCATTAACTTAGCAGTATTAAGTATAACTAGCAGCACTAATTATACTTAACAGCAAAAACTTTTAATGACATGAATAACAGTACTAATTCATACAAAACTCTACAAAAAACATAAAGAGATAAAAGTTTTGAAGGATTTAGCATTCCAATACTAGCAATCAAATATTGAAACCTACTTACATCAAAAGCTTTTGTAAGTAAATCTGTAACATTCTTGTCAGTATGGATTTTAACCATATGAATCAACTTCTTTTCTTGCAATCCCTAATAAAGTGATGTCTAATCTCTATATGCTTTGTTTTTGAAAGAAAAACTGGATTTTTAATTATGCAACTAGTACTGTTATTATCAATAAAGATTTTGGTATACAGGAAATTGTACCCATAATCAAGTAATTGATTCTTAATCCAAAGCACTTGTCCACATCAACTTGAAGCAGCCACATATTCAGCTTCTGTTGTGGAATTTTCAACCACAATCTATTTCTTGCATTGCCATGATATTAATCTACTTCCAAGAAATTGACAACCTCCTGTTGTAGACTTCTTATCCAAGCTTGCTCCAGCATAATCACTATCAGTGTATGCTACCAAATCAAAAAGAGAA
>BQNB010145408.1:0-16721 GCA_026074375.1 Tanacetum coccineum
TTATCTCATAAAAATCAGTAATCTAACAAATTTGGTGATATAGACTGCAAAAAGCAGCAGCATATGTAGCTAATAAAGCCGAAGTTCTATTAGCATAGCATCAGCATATCTTTGAGGATTAACGATTGATAATTAGCCTAATTTCAGGTGTGAACTCAATTCCAACAAACTGATTTAGCACCATAAATCAAAGTAAGCCACGAACTTACACGAACTTAACAATTTAAACTTAAATACCCTTAAGCAGTCAAAATAACTCTTTATCATCATGAACTTACATGTCTTCCCGACGATGAACAAACTGTAGATACATACTGTTCCTCATTAGCAGAGGAATCTTGTACGCACTGAGGCGTTCATCATGCTTTATGCTGGATAATGACATGAGAGGATCATCCAAAAACCGGTGAATCATGTGATCTTGTATCTGAAAAATATATCTTAGTATAATCAGAAATCCATGTACTTGTTCTCACAATAAGTAACAAGAGACAATATAAGATATAATTCACCTCTGCCAACAAAATCTGTTCATTTTGTTTTAATGAACATGCATTGCTAAGTGCTTGTATCAAATCTCTGCAACGCCCTAGTTTTGGCACAGTTACTGTGCAAGTAACAGGTGTGACACTCCCATCACAGCAAAAAACTGTCACGGTCATTGTGCGAGGAGTGGCTGATTGAAGAGGTAATGAGAGATACATGAACGGATCAAATGTGACCGAAATCTTATCACATACTGGACAAACCAAAGTCGACTTGTACTGGCCCTGTCAATTTGCAAATGGAGGAAATGATTGTGAACAAATGTGCACAGATATTAGTAAATAGGTAACCACTAGAGGTGCCAACTTCGCCTCAAATACTTATGAATGGGGTGGTTTGGCTTTTGTTTTATCTCTAATGGGTCAAAAGAAAAAAATCAAAAACATTCGCTGAAAACAATAAGGGACGAGTGGGTCGAAAATCGGTCAAAGCTTTTTTATTAATGCATAAATCTCCATAATCATTTTATTTAACAAAACTATACAATTAATGTCTGCCATCATAACTGACAGTCTGACACACTGATTACCCAGAACAATTTTATACTTTTTGGACAGACAGTGGTTCAGGTTAATCCAAACTGTCCTGATTCAGCCCACTCGAATTTACCCATTTTGAACCTTTACCCAACCCATTTTCCACCTCTACTAAAGACTCATCTAATAACAAGATTATGTATACATATTTATACTAGAAGATGTGATGATACTAGAATATGTATACATATTTATACTAGAAGATGTGATGATAAGTTCAAAGTCATACTTGACAGACATCCACAATTATTGAATCATTACGAGAGATGTGGTTAGCCCAACACTCATCAGCCACTTGTTCATCAGTCCGGCCATCAGCATCTCTAGTGTTGCCATAAGGCTTCTGTTTGACACGGTTCAAATCTTCATGCAGTCCATCCAGCAAAAAAGCAAGAAGTTCCTGAGCCAAATAAAGTTATTTTTTTAATAAAAAAGTATCAAGCTGATGTCCTTCAAGCTTTACGGAGCACAGCAAACCTGAGAATCATGTTGATTCTGTCCGCCAAATTGTGGTGCAAAGCGAGCAAGCTTTGTTTTGAATGCGCGAGGAGCAAATGCAGAGCGACCTGGAGCCCACAACCTCCTAAGCAACTCACCAAATGCCATAGCTAGCTCACCCTAAAAGTCAAATGTTCAGACTCTAACCCTAAAGGCAAATATAAATTCTCTTGCAAAGTTAATCAGGTAACTACTTGATGTTGCATTTTTATAAAATTTACATATATCTATGTGTGCGTACATGTGTATGTGTGCTACACGGCCACCAACATTCGTGCAAGGGGGGAAATTTTCAACGATTCAAAACCGTTGGAGCAAAAAGTATATTCAATCCTGACCATGTTCTTGCAAAAACTCTTTCGAGAGAGAATTGGTAAGGGGGTTGCGGAAAGAATAACATAATTGCAGAATACGTTACAATATCAGACGATATTTATAGCTCTACCATGAGAAACACAAAATAGCAATTTAATATATATTATATTACTGTAGAAAGCAAAAGTAGTGTATACATAGTAAAGAGGAAAACATATAATGTGTTTTATTCGTATAAAAATGTACATATAGATTATAGCATAATATGATGAAAATGTTTAGTATTAATCAAATACTTAACATGTCATTTAATTATAACAAAATAAAAAGTAATTCTAAAGTTAAAGTTTAAAATTTCAACTAACCATGAATTTCTCAAAATGTAAGCATATCGTTATTAGAAAGAGTACCAGCGGTATAACACAATCTTTTTGTTGAATTATATCAAGACTTACCTCCATGCCTAAAGGATTTTTCCAGTTAATTTCTTTATGGAAATCTCCAATGAAAAAACTAGCAAATTCAGGTGTATGAACAAGGCACTGTATTGCACTGTTCATGAAGCATGTATTTCCAAAATTCAGCAATCCAATCAAACCAACACAAGAACCCCTTGTACTAACACCAGCAGATGTGGGTCCGTTGTCTTTTGCAAAAGACAAGTTTTGGGATTGGGACAATCCCGGATGGGAGCTTCTAGAAATGCCATTGTTTGCAGAGGAACCTCTTGCATTTGAATGGTTCGTCCTAGAAGGTCTTGCAAATGCTAAAGGATGGTTCTCTGCATCGCCATTCACCTGAACAGCAGTTGTGTTGCTGCCACTTTGATCAACGTTTTCCACCAGAATCTGTATTCAGCATGTTCACAGACAAAAATAAATACTATTAAAGTGAAGCCATGTAAGAAAGAGCATAGAAAATGGGTCAGTCGAAAGTCACCAATGCTGGTGTTTTCTTTAACCATTGTTTATAAAAAACAACATTTACAACAACCTAAAGTCAAAGATTCTAGCATATTATTGTTCTCATATGTTTAGGCAAGTTAATAATTAACTAGCAACAACACCACACAACAAGCGATTAACTAGAAAAAAAAATCACTATTTTCAAGATTCTTAAAAAGTACTCAGAAATCTTTTATATAGTAGCAGACTTGCAGTCAAGTTACAGAAAAATCTCGCATGTATTATACATATATTACTATTATTAAAACTGAATCTATACACAAACTTAAGTTGCATCATTCAAAATGTGAAATTTGTCATGCTTGAACTGAATATAGTAATTTCATCTAGATAATATGATACAGAAAGGAGATAAAATTGCATATCAAGATATACAATGGCTACTCAACATGTTCTACAATTTTATAATGACCCCAACAAACTTCATCACCTTACAATCTAAAAGAGTCACATATGAGTTCTATTAATATTAATGCATATGAAGTGATTCCAAATCTCTTCTATTGCTATCCAAAAATTAAAATTCTTAATCCTGCATGTTTCATGTTGCTGATGACACATTTTGTGAAACAGATGTAAGCTACAAGATAGTGGTTAGATAATGAATAATGCCTGACAAGATTAAGTAACTCACATCCTGATCCATTTGAATGTTAGCATCATCAAGCGTTTTATCCATGTCACTCAACAAAGCATGTTTTTGACGGCCATAATAATCCCAGATTCTCACCTAAAAGGGTGCAGGAAAAAAAACACTTAGGGGACAATTATTAAGAAATATAATCGGAAGGTAAAAGATTGATATAAGAAAAAAATATACTTGATCTGGATTAAGATCAAAGACCTCACAAGCCATCATGTGTAGTTGTCCAAGTGTTTCCTGTCCATAAAGATTGTACATATTATCATAGATGTTTTCTATAGAATGCAGAAACTGGCTACCATGTAATGAGCACATCTGTACCTTTCTGCTTAATCTTATGGCGTATTGGTCATCCCTAGTCATCAAATGCAGTTGAAGACGTATAGGATAAACTTCAACTGTCAATTCTGATGAACCACGAGTGATAGCTTTTCGAGCCAATGCGGGACCTCCACCATACCTGTACCACAATAATTCTTCTATGAATCCTCATATTCTGTGCATAACACTTATACATACATACAAAAAAGTTTCTTATAATAACCTTTCTTTTTCTTTTACTTTTTTTCTTATGATAACCCTTTCCAACACACTCTTTAATAGCAACAGGCCTTTAGGACAAGTTATCTTATAAATGTAACTCTCTCGACTACATCCCAACACAAGTTCACCTGAATGTTTCAAAAAGACCAACTTATAATATATCTTCTATTCCTAAAATTTCAAAAAGATGAAAATTGTTTATACTTTCTACTGCTACTATTAAATTTACAATAAAGATCCAACTTAGCATCAACCCGGGTCATGAAAGTAGATACTTGTCTCTTCCGTACATTAAACAATAAAAGAGAAAGTAGGTATGCAAGTCCAGACTAACCATTCGTAAAACTGATTCCACATTTTTTCTGGGACCAATATGTAGTCAGTGCCCTCGACTAATGTATCATGAATCTCAAACTCAGGTGAATTCTCAGATGCTGTTCTACTGATCAAATCAGAATTGTCAATGCTTGGTGGTCTCTGCAAATTACTTGAGACACTAGAATCCTGGTGCTCCAAAGATAGCCCATCGTTTGTACTAATCGGAAGGTCCTGATTAACAAATGCAGACCAAGTTCGCCACCATCTGTCAAATCATTACAAGTATGGCTAAGTCTACAAAGTTACCGTTTTGAATTGAAATAATTTAACATATACATGTCAATCAGAAGCAACAGATAAGCATGAAACAGAGGATTATACAGTTGATCACTACTGAGCACAAGTCAAAGAAAAAACCATGTTGAATTGAGATGTTTTCCAAATTCTATACTGAAGATTACTCTTTAAATTCTCTATGTTCACCATACAAAACCTTGTAAACATTACAATTTTTTTTAACTATTAAGTAAAGACTTCGGATCCTCTCCCAGTCACTTTGAAGCATGGATTAAAGTTTCATCAACCAAACTCTTCCAAGTTCTCATCTCGACAAAATCTTGCAACTATATATATAATCTAGAAAGATTCTGTCATTCATTCAATGCATTCTATACCCTGGAACTATTCGATACATACAAGTCCCTCTTTCTTTTTACTATGCTCGTTCTTTAAGCAAGACACACATACTAATTCCTCTTTAACACAAAATATATGAAAACAAATGTTTCCTAATTGCATTAAACTGCTATCTTAGGATTTAACACTGAATGTGAATGATGCAGCATATAATCTTATAGATCTACCTTCGGTTAGATTCCATACCATTGAACATCATGAGTGAGATGTTAGATTTGATTTAGATGGGTTCAAAAACTATCTGCTTTAAACTTCTACCAGGACTCAAAACCAACAACGGCAACTTATGATTATTAAATGAAAACCCAATCGCACATGGATTCAGGAATTAATTACCTTAACACCAAGCTGAAACACCTAGATTACAAAAACCTATTTTTTACAGAATCTCTACAGTTGTAAAGAATTGGATCAAAAAATGCAATCATCGTCTAAAAGAGGTATGTATATGGTAAAAGATACACGATCCACAAGACGAATAACGAAACCCTAACATTTTAAACATCTAGATTCAACCAAAAATCGATCAACAAATTCAGTTGCCGTCAAATAAGGTCCATACAAGTAGCAAAAGATACAAAATTTCTGTGATTACCTCAGAGAAAGTAAATAAAAGGTATCGCCTTCTTTGGCTTGAGATTCACCGTCATTTACAATTTTTGTTATCACTTCTTTTTCTTGCTCCCATGACAGGTGCGCCATACTACCAATTGTCAGACTACCATTTGTTGTTGTAATCTCTGTCACGACTTCACTCTCTGACATCCCTAAATCTCACAAAGATTTTTGAGTCAATGTCTAGGTTCATCCCTCAAATGGTATAAAGTTCTGAAGAGGTGGCTTTAACTTATACCCGTGCCAAACGCTATTTAATACTCTCTAGCTAAGCAAAATAATAACCCTATCTTTCTAAAACCAACCCTCATTTGATTGAAAGCCAAAACGATATATTTAGGGGGTGTTTGTGATAACTTATCTTAACCTGTATTTCTACTTAAAATAAAGGTATCGGCCTGCTTATTTTTGTGTGCTCATTTGCTCTTAAATAAGCACTCCTGAACACCCTCTTATTACTTTTATAGTAGAGATCAGAGTCTACAATAAATGATGACAACGAGTCAATAATATAGCAATTTAAAGCTAGAATACCAGAAACTATCATGTTATAAAAAAATGGAGTGATTTAATGAAATAATACCCCATCTCATGAAAATATTAAAAATTGATCTCACATATTAGCACCAATTAACATACTCCACCATTATAGTGCCCCAAGCCCAATGCAATCGGGCCTAAAACCTCCAAACAACTAAGCCATACTGGAAAGATAAAAGTAGCCCATTACCAATGGGATTACAGAGCCTCATTATTCGTAGTACCAATTAACGTGAAATGGATGTTAGAAAATCTACTACTTAACATGACAAGTCGAAAGCAAATCTACAAAATCAAACCTAATTTCATATATCTTTTGTAATGTCCCAATCCCGAAGTAAGAAACTAGCCCAAATTAAAGTCGTGGAAGGTTATTAGTGCCTACTACCAACGACTCATAAGTTATACAACGACAGATATAGGTTGCAATGTTACCTTGGTCTAAAGGTAAAGATAAGTATAAGTGTACTAGCATGACTAGGACTTTCAAGCAAGGTAACTACTATCAACCAAACTCAACACCGAGTGCACTTTGTAAATGACACTTAGGCAAATAGGTAGCATTAGCCTGTCAACCTCCAATAGATCTTGCTGCGCTTGAGTATGAGTGTGTACTTAGCTTACGAGAGAATGAATTGCATTCACATAGAATTGTTCCTGGTCAGATTAACTCCACTCAACGATGACTATTCCATAATTTATATAAACAGAATATAGATCAGATTGTGTATTAAAAAAAGCTTGGTATTACATTAGTATATCTACAATATATTTATATACTACAAAAACTAAACACTTCAAAACAAAAACACAAAAACCGATCATATCAAATCTCTCTCAAAACTCAGAAGTTTTGACCTTTGAAAATCATCTGTAGAAGATATAGTCCTGAAATCCCTCCAGCATGAGGAAAATAAAACAATTGAACCTAAAGGTGTATTATTAAGAAAAACTGTCAACTAAACTGAATGGCGTGCATACTTGGTGATACTCTATGGGGAGAATAGAGGAACTTAGCTTTTAAAACAACTGCTCTAAATTATATGGAGTTTCCAAAATGGAAGGTTCTATTATTTCAATGAGTTGATGGAAGTCCTAACACGGGTTAAATTTGGATATAGAATTATGAGTCAGACAAGGATTTAACTTTGATACTGTTATGGTTACAAAATCCTCCAAACGGGAAATCCCTTTTCCCGTAATTTTCCTAACCAAAATTATACCTCTTTCTCTTTCTTACAGTAGCAACGGAGCCACCTTTATTTTTTATATGTTTGGCAGCAAATCCATACTTTTGTATCTTGATTTGGTTAATAAATGGCGTTGGCATCAAACTATTAAGGAGTTCTTTTTTTTGAATGTTGGACCGATAAGTCTACATCCATTTATAGAAAGACCAAACGCACATGACTTAATGACAAAAAAAGCCAGATTACCCTAAAGACTTCAAGCCTTTCAAGGCGTAATTATTGATGGTTATGTAAAAGAACAAGGCTATTCAATCATATCCTAGTAATGTATCTTAAGTCAAAGAGAAGACACAAACGCAACTAAAAGAACATTAATATGTAAATAGCACGAACAACAAACGGTAGTTAGAAAACAAAACTAATAGCAACACACGAAAGAAAGCTAAACTTACAACTCTGATTCAACGATTTGTCATCATCATTCATCAAAGTGCAACAGTCAAATAATATATATGCATACCATAGTATGCAAAGCTAAAAAAAAAATTTAATGCTTTCTACTAAATTGCTACCTTAAAAATCGATATCACATTCATTCATACATATCTACATAGTATCAGCGTAATACATCCTATAAGGGGAATTTTCATATGAGACCAATGCAAATGTGCATGCGTGACTTATCAGGGCGTGCAGATGTGCATTGGTTCTCGTATAAACCTCGACCCTACACAATATTTCTTCACTTCACCTCATTCAAATCCACTTCCTTCAACTTTAATTTTCCGATAACCTAATATCAAAAAATAGTTCTCAAGAACATTAAGATAACACGATGTGGTAACACCAAAGTCGTCAAAAAGTAAATTCACTTCACCTCATTCAACTCCATTTCCTTCAACTTTTATTTTCCGATAACTACCAAATTCAGATTCACAATAGTTCTTAAGAACCTTAAGACCACGCGATGTGGTAACTGACCAAAGTCATCAAAAAGTGTTGTCACCTCAGCATAACACTAAACTTATTTTTACCCGCCCTGGTAACACTAATAAAACACAAGCATACTCACACAGCTAATCATAGCGTTGCTCCACCTACGCCGGCAAAAAAATTGTCGCACCGGTGCTCTAAGCAACTACGCTAAACAAAAACGTGTAAACAGAGAAGGATCTATGTTCATGTCACCCGAGGAAGTCAAGCCTTTTTGCCTCTATTGTAGCTGTTTCCGGACTTTTCTCTAGCCATTCCAATATATTCATCTAGCGACATTTAAACTCTCGTCTCTTGCGCACCTTACCACTAGGCCACTTAAAACTATACTAAAACGTAAGCGATATGTACGCCAATTTTGTACAAGCTATATACAACACCGGATGTGTATATGGATACTAAAACCCTAATTTTCTTGAAAAACTAGAAATTCAACAATCAATTAAACAATAACATAACGAAACCGTATCGAAACACAAAAAAATATATAAAAAATGAATAAAACTACCGTTGAGTGATGAGACAATAAGTGTCGCCTTCTTTAGCTTGAGCTTCATCGGAGAGTGAAATGTCTCTGAGCACGCGCCGTTGAATCTCAGCCGGAGGAGTGACACGTGGCATGATGATTACTCGGGTCATAAACTGTTGTTGTTGTTTAGTTTTTATTGAGTGAAGAAGATGAAGTGAAGTCGGTGATTGTGAATCCTGACATGTGTTTGTGTGATTTGTTATATTTATTATTTGCTCATTTTGGTGGTAGAATTACGATGTATAAGGCGCGCAAAGGCCTAGCAAAAGCCTCGCTTTTTGCGCCAGGCATAACACTCACGCCACGCAATAGACGCAATAGACCAAGGCTTGGGCTTAAGGTTTGACGTGAGACGAGGAGTGAAAAAACGTGATAAGACGCGATAAAACGTGATGCGTTGAGGCTTTTTGAATTCAATTTCGATATAAATCGTATTTTTATATAGAAATGAAAAAGATTACATGCAAATATAGTTTCTTGACTTTATTCCTTATGTATGACACTTTTTGTAAACTCAATATATTTGTAATATGATATAAATATATAAATTTATAAATATTTGATATTTTGTGCCGCTTTTAAGTCACGCCTTAGAAACGTCATGACTCGCCATGGCTCGCAAATGCGTGAGGCTTGGCCATGCCGCCACGCCACGCCTCACGCTATTTATAACCTTGTGTATCATCAATGTTTTCAAACCATTGAGTCAAATGGTTTGGGTGTTTGTTTCGGCTTATATATGGGCTTACGAGGTTATTTGATTTCGACTTATATAATAACATAAGCTCTAATTTTGTGGCTTATATTGAGACTTATGGGCCTATATAAGTTTATTATATAGTAATAAACTTATATAAGCCCACAAGTCTCAAAATAAGCCGGAAAATTGAGGCTTATATTATATATGCCGAAATCAAATAAGCTCATAAGCCCACATAGAGAGTTTGTTTCGGCTTATATACCCAAGCAGTTTGGGCTTATGTTTTATAAGGTCATTTTTTTTGGTTTATTTTTATTTAAGCAGAAAAGTTTCAAATTAAGCAAAAAAAAAGAGCTTATGAAACATAAGCTTTAAATCAGATAAGCAATAAACCAGTTATATAAGTCGAAGGGGTGTTTAAGTTTATATGTGGACTTATGTGATTATTTAACTTCGGCTTATATATTATAAGCCTATATTTTTTGGCTTATTTTGAGACTTATAAGTTTAATAAGTTTCTCATGTCGTAATAAACTTGTACGAGCTCACAAGTCTTAAAATAAGCTGCAAATTTTAAGTTTACCCCACAAATTTAGCATAAAGTCGTAAACAATTCATCTCAACTCTTTGGTGTGATAGGGTGGGAAGACGTGTGCTCACCTAAGACCCCCCCCCCCCCCCTAAATAGCCTAGTTTAATGCGTTTAAGGCCATGTTTAGGGTTATTGTTGGTCGTGTACACGACCAACTTTCATTCTCTGAATTGTAATGTGGGTATATTTGTGTATAAATGAGATATGTTTTTGTGGTGAATTTGATTGTCATCAAATTGTTGGTGATTGATAGAAAAGTTTATGTGACGATAAGTTAACAATGATAAATACGATCACCGTTACACTAAGGCTTAAAACTTTATGAGTCTACTTGCGTCAATTTCAAAATTATTAAAGAAGTATATGGGTCTAATGGGTTTGTAAGTGATTGAAGAGGTATTACTTAGGTCACTTTTCCATATAAACTCAACTACACTCAGTTGAGTTTAGATTGTCATGTACCGAAATCAATTGTCAGCGAAAAAGCGGTTTAAGTTAGAAAACTTGGGCAAATCAGTTAGAAAATAAGTTTTAAAACACTCGATATTCATAAATGTCGAAAAGTTGGTATTTGGGGTATTGTTTTATGTACAAAGGTACGAACACTTTGAATTTTGATTATAAGCAGATTGAATATCTGATTTGTTTGAGTTGGATTTAATGACTAGAAACTAATATTGAAAAACGTCGATAACCGTTAATGCTACTTAAATGTTGACATTAAGAACAAAATGTGAAATTATTGTTTATACTAACTCAACCGCCTACATAATATACTTTCTAATAATAGTTGGGAGCGTGACTATGAGTGAAGTATGACATATGACAAGACTTTATCCGAATGATGACTCATATGACAAAAGGACTTATTGTATATGAATACAAGTTAGGGGAGAGAATAAATAAAGAGACTAATATTCATGATAACTGAAAACATACCTGAAAAAAAATTAAAACATTTTGAAAGTTTATCCTAAGATAGAGGACGATTGTGCATAAAAGAGTCGTGAAGGAAGTTTTTTTATTTTGAGTTTTACACATTTTTCTTGCGCACAAAAACGAGTTTTTAACGCGCAAAAAATTGATGCAAAAAATTCTCAACTTCTTTTATTTTAATGCACAATAAAATTTGATATATATGATAAAGAAATGGACGCAAAAAAATTAATGCTATAGATGTCGATTTACAAAATTTTAATACGAAACGTTTTTTTCACAATATTTTTGCATCAAAACTATTTTTGCATCACAATAAAAGTAAAGGCAATTTTGATTTTTATTAGCCAACGGGGTATTAGGCGGTCGCGTGTTGATGCGGACCATAATATCTGACAAACTTTTCAATTTGACGTATTTGTATTTATTATTATAACTTAAAGTAAACTGATAAACAAATAAGTTTTACATTCGGTTTAGAAAGTCAATAAAATTATGATCACATTCGAATTTAACAAATCTGCAACAACAATGTCCTGAAAACATGATGGCCATTAGGATCATATATGCTATTAACTTGGAACCACAATACCCAAAATCCAAGCAAATTTTTTAACATGACTTGCATTCTAACTGTTACAAAAAGTCAATGATATTGTCGGGCAACTCAGTATAAAAAAGAAGCAGGTTCTTCATTTTATAGTTCAGCAGATGATGAATAAGCTTTGCAAAAAGTTAAAACTGAAACAGGGCGACAAAAATAACAACGAACATTTTTGTGCTGAGGTAGTGTCAAAAACACGTTGTTTCATAGCAGAACTGAGCGGATCATTGTCTAAGAGATGGATGTTGTCATTCGTGGATGGTATTGGAGCCACAATTCCAACGTATAACTTTTGTCCAAACGTTGTACGCCTTTTTTAGCACCTATAAAAAGTCACAGTAGTAGTTAGATTTTTGCTATACTCTTAAAATGAAATTAAACACGACAAAAAAGGAAAAGTTAGATTACTAAGCTGATCAGAAAGATCTTCAAGGATCAACGATTTTGTGGTATTTCGCTGCTGACTTCATCTAGAAACAATTAAAAAATATACGTATATGAAAAATGTATTACAAACGAAAATAACATGTTTGCACATCCAAGTAAATGGCATAGTAAAACGCCAAAACTTTTTCCATATACAACACCCCACCTAAGTATATGGCATAGTTAAAACCCCAAAACTTTTCTCATATACAACACCCCAAAGAGTTTGTGAACTAACAGTTTTTTAATTAAGTTATTTTCATGAAATCTTAAAGCAGTAAAGAACGCAAAAAACTTTGAAACCTTAAAGCATTAAAGAATTAAAAAAAGTGACATATTACATTGGAAATAGCAAACGAACTTGGGGTAAAAGGGTTGCATAATCCTGCAAACGCAAGCCTAAAATATTGTTCGCTTTGTATTTAGACAATGTGCAGAAAGAACATATCGTTGTTTTAATATCCATATCATTGATATTTCAAACTATAACCATATTAAACTTCATTTCTAGCAATTATATGAGACCTGTGGAAAAGTAGTAAATAACGTACCCCACGGGATCCGCATGATGAAAACCATCAACCACCCATGGTGAACGTAAGGGAAGTCAGAAGCTTCTATACACATAACCATTCCTGTAAAACCGTCACTTGCCATCGAAAATAGTGTCTTCTGCACAAATGACAGGCTTTTATCCTGGCAAGGTTATATTCACCCGACCATACTTTGTAGGAACATCTTATTCCAACCATCATGTAAAACCTTTATATCGATTTTATTCACACTCCTCACTCCAACATTAATATGTCATGTGAACGTTTCTTTTATGCATAAATACAAAAGGAATCAATCTGTTAATAAAAGTTTTAAGAATATTTACCAGCTTGCTTAAATATATTAGCAGATCTAAGAGTTACAATTAAATATGCAAAACGTTGAATCAACCAAGACTAATATTTTATAATTTAAGGCATTAACTTATTAAATTTAATTTATACCAATGATGCAATCAATCTCCGATATAACAACGCTTGCCTTTGCGCTTGACAGAAATCCCTTCATGGCAACATCAATGCCAATCTGAAAGCATAAATTCAGATAAAAAATAGATTATTAACGATGTTAAGATTCTAAAAATATGGCGATATTACAGGAATTACATTAGATTATAGTTAACCTAAAATAAAAGGATTAGATATGTAATTATGCAATAGTTAACTTATGTAAGCCTATACTAGCAGGGTACCCGCGCGTTGAAGTGGCGGGAACCCTATGATTAAAGTTCATACGTCAACAAAATAATAATGTCACATCCCGAAAATTTCAGGTCAATATTTTAAACTATTTCGATCATTAATTTTTATTTTTTATACGTTACGTTTGAATCCGGCAGTTTACCGGGAAGCTAACCCGCTTAAATCTGAAAAATGTCATCGGACGCGTTCCGACTTCGAATTTTGATTAGTTTAGATATTATATGAGTTATTTTATCTTTTCTAAGTGTTTCGTAGTTTACGATCACTCCCGATATTTATTTTTACGTTTTAACGTTTAAATTGCGTTTTTTGCGTTTTTGACCTAACGGAACCCCGAAAACCCGAAATTTTTTTGTGTAAACTTTAGTTATCGTCCATCTTGTATTCTTGAGTTAAAAATTTCGTTCACCCTCTTCTCTTGCTATATATTAGACGCCTAAATCTAAACAAAATGCACTATAAGTCTTGAAATTAAATACAAGAGCATCTTTTGAAAATCTCATGCATGTGTGTATGAAAGTTATATACATATGATACAAAGGATATTCGAATAGGTACCACGACTATTTGTCAACGTCATCTGCCAACTTTTTCAGAGACTCTGGCATAAAACTTCGCATACCCAGTGTAACATCCCAAAAATTGGGTCGTAGCGGAATGTATTTCCGGGAGCGTTACTTCATGATCCCATTGCACAAGTCAGGAGAGAACGACCTCTAACTGAGTCGTTTGAAAAGAAATCTTGTAAATTTGGACTCCAATGCACATCAAGTATGTCATACATCTATTTTACCTGAGAAAAACATGCTTAAAAGTGTCAACATTAAAGTTGGTGAGTTCATAGGTTTTTGTAAGTATGAATGTAAATCCCAAAACTATATATATAGGTTTACTGTGTTACAAGTTTCGCCCATACAAGACTTGCAACGCATAAACCTACATATATAGGTTTCCTTATATAAAATCCCAAAATGTTTCAAGTATATATTGTAATGAACACGATATCCCAAAATGTTTCAAGTAGATATTATAATGAACACAATATCCAAAAAATGTTTCAAGTAGATATTATAATGAACACAATATCCAAAAATGTTTCAAGTAGATATTATAATGAGCACAATATCCCAATAACTTTCAAGTATCTTATATTGCCTAGTATGCAACATAAATATTCATGTGTGTATAAACAATGACTTACGATTTCTCTAAGTTCATGGAAACTGCGACGTAGACTTGTAAGTATGCCACTTTATTCAAGGCACGGTAAATGTTCATTAGTATATAGTTGTTGGTCGTGTAGACACCAATCCATTCATATCCGACATGGTATAACGTTCGTTAGTTCGATCTCGAACTAGTGAGAGCTAATCACCCGAACGGGGGTTGTCAATCCCCAATAGATCTATTTTATAACATTCGCGCTCACCCTCCAAGTGAATTACAGTTCATGCAACCTAAGCTAATCCGTAATCATTCGAGTAAGAGTCAAGTATGTGTTTACATCCATAAATTAAACCAAGTATTTTATCTCATCGCGAGATATATAAATAAGTGTATAAATCAATTTGTAATCAACCAAGTAAATGTATTTATAATCAAGCATGTTCTCACCCCAAAAATATATGTAAAACAAATCATGTAAAACGTGGGGTTATGAACTCACCTCGAGTGAGCTAATATCAAGTATATCACGCAAAATGCGTCTGATGATCGCCGAATGCAACCTAATCCAATATAGGTCGTATGAGTACTCGAGTACGTTGTCTAACAACTACCATATATAATCCTATTTAGTTATCATCATACTATCGTTCGGGCTATCATAATTAAGAGGTCATGACATGACGTACGAGGAGCTAGGATACTTTAAATCGTAAATCCAACAACTCGTCAATACGCCATCCGAAGAGGCCTCATTATGAAATTCCCTAGTAATATAGCACTTTGATAACTAATAACACATATATATCTATATAGCTATATCACCATCTAATCGTTTTAGCGAAATCATATTTATAAGGTAAAAACGTTTATAATTACGCCTTTTAGCAAAAATGACATAACTTCGTCGTTTTTAGTCCGTTTCTCGCGTTTCTTATGCCCACGCTTTCGTAGTAAGACGAGTGATCATAAAATCACATTTTTAGGTTTTCATGATTCTGATGTGAATAGTGATTTTACTGTTCATCACAGCTATAAACTCGTTTTTACGTTTTAATTAGCGTAAAACTTGTAAACGTCGTATCTTATTCGTTATAGCTCCGTTTTTAGCGATTCTTTCGAGCACGATCTCGAAATTAAAAGTTTTATCATATTATTTATGTTTTACAAAGTATAAGTTTCTGCCATGAATAGTAACTTTTATAAAAATAGTTTTATAAAAGTATTAACTATCGTAAACTTGTAAATAGCGTATCTTCTTCGTTATTAATCGGTTTTTCGAGTTCTTTATGACCCCTCGATCCTTGTGACATGTAGTATTTTATAAAAGTATAAAATACATATGTAATTTTTCGAATACAAACAGCCCCCTAAGATAAATTTCTCAAAAAGTGTTTAAAACTTGTTTTTAGAACTTTTTAGCTTTACCACTTTGTTACAAATCCATTAGAACCCTTAATATCTTATGTCTTACATATATTAGGTCCATTAGGTCATGTTTTGTCCAAGAGTTCAAGATAACAAGTGTTCTAATCTCACTTTTAATCAAAACCCATTAAAGAAACCCTAAATGGTGATTTAGCTAAATAAAACATATGAACACATAAAATCATAAGTATGAATACATAAAGAGTCTTAGATAACCTTAATGATATGTAGTATGATGACCAACACAATCCAAACCCTTGTTTGGATCACAAATCCAAGCTTGCAAGTATGAAAACCCTAGATTAGGTTTGAAACCCTAATCTTCCATTCTTTGCTTCAACACTTGTAAATGGTTAACCAATGCTTGCAAACACCTTAGAAGGTCTTAGGAATGATGTGTGTATGTTTGTATAATTGGTAGAAAAATTTGTATGGATTGTGTAAAGGGGTGTTTTTGAGCCGTGGCCTATCAAGAGTAAAATGGGAGAGATTGTTTTGATTTACACCTTAGGAATGTGTTATGTGTGTTTATCTTGCTAGTTAAGTCCTTATATAGGAGCTAACCATGGTTAAGGATCCCTAGTTAAGTCTAACTAGGGTAAGGTTAAGGAAATATCTAAAAGATATTTTAGATAAATATCTAATAAATATCTAATAAATATCTAATAAATATCTAGGGTTTTAAAAA
>BQNB010145410.1:0-16721 GCA_026074375.1 Tanacetum coccineum
GTATTGTGATACTTTTTGGAGTTCATATCTGATAATGAGTCAAATGAGAAAGTACGTTGCTATTATATGCCATTAACCCTTTTTCTAACAACAAACTTTACACCCTACAACACCTATCTCACATGTCAAAAATATAATCTCGCATATGCATGGGCGGAAAGTTATGATCGAAAAACTTTGATAAACTTTAGAAACTACACTAAAAATCGGTTCGTTAGGAGGCAAAATACAAAAATAGCCATATATTTATACTACAACTTTTTTCGCTAAAGGGGACGTCGCCTGTTTGAGTCCAAAATGTGAGAGACCACACCAACCTTCTAAAAAGTTTACCCGGTTTGAATCCAAAATTTGTAGATTAGTCGTTGAAAACCGTGTTTTAAAAAAACTAAATAAAACCCGCAACCAAAAGATGCATAATCGCTATAGTTTGTCAAATTAAAGGGTTTTACATTTTACAGTGATTTTTCATTAACTATGTGGCAAGCTATCTCGGTTGCAAAAATGGCATCATTATGGTAAGTTTGGTAACGGTTTTGGCTACTGGTCCATATTTACTTATGCCATTAAAGAATCAAGTGTAATATGATACTGTACTAAAGTGTAGTTTATGTTCAATCTGCAATCTATGCAAAGGAAGCAGTGAAACATGTTTTATGTTTGGACGGTTGGACCTATATCAAAAAGTTACCTAATTTGACTTTTGACCTTTTGGTCAACCTGCCTAACCCGCCCATTTTAGCACCCTCTATTTTTGTCGATACAGTGTGGTGTTGGTGGCACAAAATTTTTATTGGTGATACGCCATCATCTCACAAAATGCAGCGTCACCAAGACGGTCACCTGTTGTTGCAGTACATGTAATATTAAAGATAGAAGTTCCATCGAAGGAACTGATCATGGAAAATTACCGCCCTTTTTCTGTTGCACTGATGCCAAGAGTTTACTCACTCAGGGAGCCAGGGGTCTATTTTGTTATGAAGGTGGCACTTTGTTTCACAGGTAAAAGAAAATTTTACTTAATAAGGAAATGGGTCAAACAGGTCGAAAGGGTCTCTCAAACATATAACGAGTAGAAACCCTACTAAGAAACATTTGAATTCTTTAAATCAAAACAAAGCATGGGCTTGTGATATGGGTGCATTTGAGAATAGACAGAAATATGTTATACGCGACCAAAAAGGCCTAAAAGTAACAGAGAGTCATCATAACTAGACGCCAGCCATACAACAGTAAGAACCATGTAGCTAGCCAACTAATCAACAACAAAACCCATAGGCCAAGTCGAAAAACATCAATATAAATGTAAACTACGAGATTTGGAGATTCCAGAAAACATCATTACAAACCATGCAGGAGACGTGATCCTATGTAGGCCGCCATGGGGTTGGTTTGAAAAACTTCTTCTCGCAATAAAACATCAAATTCCCTCCAATAGTTTTATTCCCCTCCACTATCTTCTTAGGAATAAAGAGCTTCCTATTATCACCCGTAGTATCAAACTTCATATCACAGACATTGTAGAGACTGTTATCTAGAAATATCTCCATGGCATAACCTCCATAAGGATTGCGAGTCTCCGGGTTCCCTAATACTACAAGAATATAAACTGCTTGTGGTTTGTGTGGTACGGCATACGTTTTTATCCAAGTACCGATACTATTGACATTATCCGGAGATCCTGTTCAGGTAAAGAGTAAAACGGTAAAGAGTAAAACAAACGATACATCACTTTAAAAGTTACGAGTCTTTAAAAGATGAATATGTATCATGTTTGAGTCATTAGTCGTGGACTAAGTTGTGCAAAAAAATACTGTGACCAAAACAGATACTATTGGTGTTCATAGAGCTAGAGCTAAAGGAGCAATTACATCTTGGATAGATTGGTGTTCAGATCCGGTAACAGCTTGCAAAGGTTAGTGTGCTTCTCGTAGATGTTTGTTCAAATTTTTTGGTTGGAAGTTTTGGTCACTCTTTCCTTGAAAATGAGGTTGATCACTATAAGGCATCCACGCAAGCTACTGGATTTTTACTGTTGTTGGGTCATTTTTTATCTTTTGTTTTTTTTTTTTTCTATGGGGTGATCTTTGAGTTGTTTATGTTGGGTCTTTGGAGATGCCTTTAGAAGTGCCATTAAAATTCTGTAGTTTTTATGGCTTTGTCCTCTTTTTGTACATTTTACTTGTATATAATTGTGTCGCCTTTCAAAAAAAAAATTGTGACCAAAACAGAAGAACGAAAAAAATAACTTTGTATGAATATTTTTTAAAAGGGTTAATGATATGTAATAGCAATGTATTTTACAATTTGTTCCATTATCATATACAAACCCCAAAAAAATACCACAATACCCATCCAACTTTCATATTTTGTTAATTATCATATGTTTTAGAGTCATCGTTTGCACCGTTAGTCCTTTTGACTAACGACCGTTTGTAATTAACTCAAAATATGTTTTCTTTTTCTTTTCTACTTATTTTTAAAATTTTATTTTTAGTTAAAGTTTTTTGATTTTCTTTTAATATACTTTGTTATATATTTTTATACGTTTTTATACACGTTTTTATATATGTTTTTATGTACGTTTTAAACACGTATATATGCTTTTATATAAACACGTGTATACACTTTTATATATACATTTTTATATACATTTTATACACGTTTTTATCCGTTTTTATATACGTGTTTATATACGTTTGTATCCATTTTTATATAAGAACGTATAAAACGTATATAGAAAAAAGAAAAGGAATATAAAACGTTATAAATACGTATATAAAAGCTATAAAAATGGTCTGGTGTGTGTTAATATATATATAAATATAATATATATACATATAAATATAAAATTTTTTTCGGCAAAACTATCCACTTTTAGAAAAACTTCCTTTACAACTTTTTTATGCACCAACATACACGATCTTGTGGAATTTTTTAGAATTTTTTAAGAACTTTTTTAAAAAAATAAATCTTTTTATCCTTCTCACGAATATTTATCTTTTTATTTGATCTTTATCCTATATATACATATATATATATACATATATATATATACATATATATATATGTATATATGTATATATATATATATCTATATATATATATATATAAACGGATAAAGTCGTTTTAAAAAAACATATTTTTAAGTTAATTACAAACGGCCGTTAGTCAAAAGGACTAACGGTGCAAGAGATGACTCTAAACGCATGATAATTAAACAAAATTTGAAAGTTGGATGGGTATTTTGGTATTTTTTTTAGGTTTGTATGTGATAATAGAACAAATGGAAAAGTACGTTGCTATTACATGGTTCTAAAAGGCGCGTCATGGCGCCGCTAAGACCTCGTAAAGGTGCGAGGCGTGACCTACACGCTACGCAATAGACCAAGGCTTAGGCTTAAGGCTTGACGTGAGATGAGGAGTGATAAGACACGATAAAGCGTAATGCGTGAAGGCTTTTTTGAATTCAATTTCGATAAAAATCGTATTTTTATATAGAAAATGAAAAAGATTACATACAAAGATAGTTTCTTGACTTTATTCGTTATGTATGACACTTTCTGTAAACTCAAAATATTTGAAATATGATATGAATATATAAATTTATAAATATTTCATATTTTGTGTCGCTTTAAGTCACGCCTTAAAACCGCTATAACTAGCCATGGCTTGTAAATGCGTGAGGCTTGGTCATGCCGCCACGCCAAGCCTCACGCTATTTATAACCTTGCATGTCATTAACCCTTTTTAAAAATCCTTGAAACAATTTGTTATATATAAAAAGGTTATAGTTATACCATGAAGTGATTTCACAAATTGGAGGAGTTCTTTTGCATCCTTCATAATAGTCGCCAGTAGGTGCATATTCATCTCCCCTCATAATATCGATAATAGGTAACAATGGATCATATTGCTTAAAGTTTTCCTTGACGTTTCCAGAAATATACTCCTCCTCTGAGACTGGAACAGGCTTGTTAAAGTTTTCGTTGACGTTTCCAGAAATATACTCCTCTGAAACTGGAACAGGCTCGTTAAAGTTTTCATTGACGTTTCCAGAAATATACTCCTCTGAAATTGGAACAGGCTCGTTAAAGTTTTCCTTGACATTTCCAGAAATATACTCCTCTGAAATTGGAACAGGCTCGTTAAAGTTTTCCTTGATGTTTCCAGAAATATACTCCTCCTCTGAAACTGGAACAGCCTCGTTAAAGTTTTCCTCATGGTCTCCAGTCACAAACTCCTTAACAGATTCCCTGACATCTTCTATGTTTTTTGCAGTCATGTCCCGGATTATATAGAGGGCTTTGTCGTCCTCCACCACACTCCACCTAGGGAATATGTGGGTTCCATGTACATGACAAACGCATACATCCGAAAAGTTTAACAGACGAGCCAAATTTTCAGTTGGTGGGACAATAGGAATAAACGCATCTGAAATCATAAAACAAAACAAAAACTTTAACGATGTGATTATAATTATACTATATGTTTAGGAAATTGAGTGCGGACACATTTTATATTTGTAATTTTGTATACATGCTTATAAGTGGAACTAAAAAATCTTCACAGCTTTAAAAGCGAAAATTGTGTTGAATGACATAACAAATGTGATGACATAACAAAGTGTAGAAATGTGTGCGCGAATGACATATTTTCTATAGGGATAAAAAAAATCGGGATCAACTGTACGCACCATTGACTAAAGGACGGGCAAGAGAAGACCCAAGGCTTTCGTCACACTTTAGGATGCACTCATCCTTAGTGTCATGTTGAACAAACTCGTAACCTTTGGTGCTAAAGAAACGTGAAGATGAGGCGATTTTTCTGACCCTCAAGAGATTAGAAGCAACTCGTTTCACTAGCAAGGACGCCATCTGAGATCAAAGAATAAACAAACGAGGTTAGCTACAAATACTAATAAGTCATTCATTTAATATTCATTCAATGTTACAGTGAAAATGAAAACTGAACACTAGTTGCCGGTTTTGTTGCCCTGAATCTTGAACCATTTGAGATTCCCGAATGCCTATTTGAAAGGGTTCGCGCTTCGCAAAATCAGAAACTTCTCGTTTAGGAAAAACATTCCAAAGTTTAAGATTCAAGATTCTTTCTGAAATCATTTCCCAAGTATTACAAAACAACCCTCAACCTATAAGGCACACACTACAACATCCAGCCTAACAAATTATATATTTTAACTTTACAATAACAACAATCACAAAAGCGCAACCTCAAGAGACTGAAAATCAGACTATCACAAAACCATATTCCAAAGGGGGTGTTTGTTTCAGCTTATGTAGTGGGCTTATGTGCTTATTTGAAGTTTAAAAAGCCAACAAGCTCAAATGTATAAGTCCATAATCCCAAAGAAGTGACCTTACTGGCTTTTCCAAACTGTCGATAAGCACGTAAGCCCACTACATACTGAAACAAACATCCCTAAAGGCTAAAATATAACATCCATATATTATTTTACAAAAAATACTTTTTAGCAGTTTATTTGTAAAAGTGTTTGGTAACGTAAAAGCTAAACGCTTCTTCAAGTAGCATTTTTAGAAAAAACAAAACGCTAAACGCTCTTTGTCAAACCACCTTTCAAATCTAAACGCTGAGTACTAAACACTCTTAAGCTCCTTAACAAACCTCAATTTTTTACAAATACTACTTCTTAGCAGTTTATTTGTAAAATGTTCGGTAACGTAGATAATAAACTGTAAAATAACGTAAAGGCTAAACGCTTCTTTAAGTAGCGTTTCTAAAAGAAAGAAAAAAAGGTTAAATGCTCTTTGCCAAACCACCCTTTCAAATCTAAACGCTAAGTACTAAACGCTCTTAAGCTCCTTAAGAAACATACCCATACACTACAAATTGGTGTTTGTTTAAGCTTATATGTAGGTTTATTTGCTTTCCGGCTTATCATTGTTTCACTAAATTCTCAAAATTTTGCGGCTTATGTTGAGACTTGTGGGCTTAATAGCCTAATATAAGTTTATTATGACATGATAAACCTATATAAGCCCATAAGTCTTAAAATAAGCCGAAAAATTGAGGCTTATGAAATATAAGCCGAAATCAAATAAGCTCATAACCCACATATAAGCTTAAACAGTGAGCTTATAAAACATAAGCCCAAAACCAAATAAGCCATAATCCACCTATATAAGCCTAAACAATGTGACACAACTAAAACCTTCAAAAGTTGAAATCCCAAAACCCTAATCCAAGATTCATGATTCTCAGTTAAGATTTAAGCTTCAACTGTCCAAAATCAGAAACTAATGTTCTCAAGGGTAAAAAGTGTACAAGATTTAGATTTTATAACGTTAACAAACTACAAAAACAATGTTGTTATAGTACCTCAACTTTCACTTTCATGCCCATATGGTCACTTTTTTACCGACTACCGGTTAAACCGGCTAAATTTGTTCCAAAAGCTGACGTGGCATTTTATTAATAAAATATAAAGTATTTGTTTATATTAAACACACATTAAATACTTATCTACTTTCTCAAATGTACTCATATGGTACGTGTACTAAAAATGCTACGTTTTTTTTTACGTTTTCGTCCGTTTTTTATGTTTTCGTCCATTTTTTTACGTTTTCGTTAGTTTTCGTGTTCTCGTCTGTTTTCTTACGTTTCCGTCCATTTTCGTCTTTTTTACGTTTTTGTCTGTTTTTTAAATTGAATAAAGACGTATAAAACGTAAGAAAACGAAGAAAGAGGTCAATATACAAAAGAAAACGTCCAAAATGGAAGAAAACAGACGGAAACATAGAAAAACGTTAGAAAACGATCAAAAACGTAAGAAATCGGACGAAGACGTAAAAAAATAGACGAAAATATAAAAAACGGACGAAAACGTAAAAAAACGGACGAAAACATAAAAAAACGGACGAAAACGTAAGAAATCGGAGAAACCGTAAAAAACGAACGAAAACGTAAAAAACGGATGAAGAACGTAAGAAATCGGACAAAAACGTAAAAAAACAGACGACAATGTAAGAAATCGGACGAAAACGTAAGAAATCGGACAAAAACGGAAAAAACGTAAGAAATCAGACGAAGACGTAAAAAAACAGACAAAAACGTAAAAAAACAGACGAAAACGTAAAAAATAGACGAAAACGTAAGAAATCGGACAAACCGTAAAAAACAAACGAAAACGTAAAAAACGGACGGAAACGTAAGAAATCGGACGAAAACGTAAAAAAAGGGACGGAAACGTTAGAAATCGGACGCAAACGTAAAAAACGGAAGAAAACGTAAGAAATCGGACGAATACGTAAGAAATCGGACGAAAACGTAGAATACGTACACTTTTGATGACTTGGCAGACACTGAGGTCAAGCACGTGGAAAAAAAAGTTTGTGACCATATTAGCACGAAATTGAAAGTTGAGGTATCATATGGGCAATTTTTTTAGTACACGTACCATATGAGCACATTTGAGAAAGTACGCGACTATTTAATACCAAAAACCCTAATTTATAAAGTTGTAAACTTTATGTTTTTCTATTTATAAACCAAAGCTGGTAACAAAAGATTTTGAAAAGAAAACAAAAACTGAGTAATAAAAGAGAGTGTTTGTTTACCTGTTACAGTAGTTGTTTGGAAGAAGGCTGTCGCTTTCTTGGGAACAAGTTAAAGGAGATGTGTGTAAAATAACAAAGATAATTTATTATTAATTGTGTTTTTGTGTGATTAGATCATAAGATATTATCTCTATTTATAATGGATACACATATCTAACATAAAACCTAAACCTTAATGAACTACGACAACCCATATCGACACACACTAAAACCTACACCAGTTAATGAAAACCCTAAGGCCATTAATTATGGCCCCGGAAGCCCAAACAGATGCTCAAATCCTACAAATTTCAAATTTCATTTTACACGAACAAAGCATATATTACCCTTCTCGCGCGTAATTGCTGCGCTTACGTAATTTTTTTTCCCCAGGCGTAGTTGCGAGCATTATATTTTTTATTTTTTTATTATAGTGTGTTTTAGAATATGTTCCGGTCCTCACCTTTAAATAAGTTTGTTTTTTTTTCTTATATGAGCTTATACTGTGGGTCTCATGTTTAAAGGTTTCTTTTTTTGGCTATGCGGTTTTTTTTTTAATAAATTTTAATAAGGAAACATAGGCGTTTTTTTATTGTAATCTGAGTGGGTTATAATTTTACGTGTCTCATATTTTAATACTTTTGTTTTTTTAATATGGGCTTATGTGTGGGGCCCTCAGTCTCTGGGTATTTTTTGTTTATCCGAGGCGCGTTTTTTGTTTAACTTTTGTCTACAAAAAAAAAAAAAAAAAATGGGTTGGCCCAAGTTGGGAGCCCCACATAGCCGAGCACTGTAGCGTGTATGAACAAAACTACGTCGTTTTATTCATACGCTAGACGTTAGTAATTTAATTCTTTCTTTTTATTTTGTGCGGTTTTAATTTTTTTCCGATTTTGTCTTCCGGCCTCATGTTTAATAGTTTGGTTTCATTTTTTTTCTTTATATGGCTTATTTTAGTGGGGCTATGTTGTTAAAGATTTTTTTTTTTTAGCTCTACGTAAAAAGAGAGAAAAAAAGGTGGTGCTAAAGAAAACACACATTATGAGGTGTTTATGAAATAAATAAATATATATATATTGTACAAAAATACCCCTCAAGTGTAAATAGGCAATTTAATCTCAACCATTGGATGAGATGAAGATGAAGGGTGGGGATGAGTCCCCCTGTATCCAAGAAAACTTTGGTATCCAAGTGAACCTAAATCATATATTATTAGATTGTGTTTTTGTGTGATTAGATCATAAGATATTATCTCTATTTATAATGGATACACATATCTAACATAAAACCTAAACCTTAATGAACTCTAAGCCTTTAATTAGGCTCGGGCCTTAACCTATCATCTAACAACCAAAAGATGCTCAAATCCAACAAATTTCAAATTTCATACACAATTAGTAAAAGAAAACAAAACCCAGTAATTAAAAGATGATTTTTACCTGATATTTTACTTCTTGAAGATGGAATTTTAGCTCAAGTAAATTTCAAGGTTTGTGAAATAAATTTGTACAGCTTTTAAGTAAGAAATGAAATAGTTATAAACCATTTAAGTCCCTCATGTTTCGAGTTGTTTACAAATTGCTTCTTAGTGTTTTGTCTTCTTGTTCATTTGGGCGGGAAAAAAACGTGAGCTTCAAAAGTTTTGTTTTTTTTTCCTTAATATGGGCAAACATAACTTACACAATGTGTCGTTATCTTAGTTTTTTCCTTTTTAATTTAAAAACTATAACTTGACAAAAAAAGACCACACTCCATCATCAATCAAGTCATAGGACACCCCTGAGTCTTACACTTAACATAATAAAACACAAATAAACCACAAAATATAAAAATGGCCAATAACTTGACCGATGATTTTGACAAAAAAACTTATAACGCGATGGGGTGTGATGTCAAGCCATAAGACTGAGTTATTGAAATATAACTTTGACTTATAACTTGTCTCTATTGTTAGTGTTGTGCAAATAAAAAAAATAAACACGTTTTTGTTGTGAAACAACGACCTAATAGCAACACATATATTGATGTATGGAAGGAGAAGAAAGTAGAGAGAATCGAGACAAGTATTTCATTGAGAGTCATACCATTACAATATATACAAGTCCGTATATATAAGCCTCTAATCATCAATATATTAAGTACAACCATTAGTGAGTCATAATGTTTGAAACGTTACGGAATGTGGATAGCCACATAATAAATAAATATTTATAACACTCCCTCTTGGCTATCCATCATTGGTTCCCATACGCTTAGGTGTGTTGCCTCGTTAAAAACCTTGCTTGGAAAACCCTGTGGGACAAAACCAAAGCTAAGGAAAAAAGAGTGCAACGCGTATATACTCCCTCTGATGTATATTCTCCCTCTGATGATAAGATCACTTAAGTTGATTGAGTCTTCGCATTCCAGTGTCGTGAACCAGCTTCTTAAATGTTGTAGAGGAATGCCTTGGTAGATTAAGTCCTGCTTGGTTACACTTGAATGAACCTTTGAACAATAAGTGTCTTCCCTCTTCTGCCAAGTCCATGAGTTAAAAAGTAACATCGGTATAGATATGCTTGTGTTTTTGTCAACCTTATATTTATCTGTCCTTAAGTTGAGCAATACATGTCGCATTATCTTCATGTACAACTGTGGGAGACTCCTGGCCTAAAGAAATCCCACATGATTCACGAATATGTTGTGTCATACTTCTCAACCATACGCATTCCCGACTCGCTTCATGGATGGCTAAGATCTTTGCGTGATTCGATGAAGTGGCACTCATTGTTTGCTTTACGGAATGCCAAGAAATAGTAGCATTGGAACTTGTGAAAACATATCCAGGTTAGGATCGACCGGTATGGGGATCAGGCATATATCCTGCATCTGCAAAACCAACTAGATTTCTTTCGGATGGGTTAGTATAATATAAACCCATATATGTACCTTGAAAGTAGCAAAATATTTGTTTCACGCCAATCCAATGTCTTCTTGTTGGACACGAGCTATACCTTGCCAATAAGTTCAATGGAAATTATCATGGTTGTTAAGATCCCGATCCTGATCTTAGGATCTTACGATTTTACGACACTGCAAAGCAAAAACGATCCAGATCCTACGTAGGATCTTTGCTTGCTTAGGATCTTATAGGATCCCGATCTTATAGATCCTCCAAGAGGTTACAGGTATGTGATATTTATACATGTAAAATCCTAACGGCCTGTTGAATAAATATGAATAGCCATAACCCATGAAACCCAAACAATTTAACAATACGCCACTTGGATATTCATCGTTCATTATACGTTATAGACTGCCTCATTAAAAACCTTATCAAGAAAAACCCAATGGGATAAAAACTTGATGAAGGAAAAGAGTGCAGTGCGCATAATGCTCCTCCTCAATTTAATGTATATATTTCAAGCATCGAATGCTAATCTTCTGAACGAGTTGCTCAAATACTTTTGTTGACAACAACTTTGTAATGAAGTCCACCAAATTGTTGATGTTAAGAATAAGTCCTGCAATGATAACAAAATATATGTGTAGCTTCCAACCTAATATCAAATGAATTGGTTGGAAAGTATACAATGACATCTACAAATACTAAAAGAGACGAAAACACCTTTTCATGACGCATAGTATTGCAAAATTGACAACAAACATCAATTCCAAATTACTTTATGAGGTACTGAGGACCGAACTCATTATGTGCAAAAACAATTTATATAATAAGCGTCTAAAAGATTTTTGATCCATAAGAAGAATTCATTCAATTTATCAAATAAAGTTATTGAGAACGTTTATAATTGTTTCTAGAAGTTGAATTTGTGAGGTCGTTTTTGAGGCTTACATAACCTTCATATAAATATAGAGCACTAATAAATCCTATATTTAGGAAAAATAAATACTTATCTTCACAAATATCAATAAGATATTTACATCCCCTTGAGATAATATGTCCTCTAATAATTTCAACTTATTGTATTGTGAATATTATTTATTTCACAATTCCAAGAATTTAAGTGCATAACATTAAGAGCTCTTATTTTTGGATTCACACAAAAACCGATGTATAACCAAATATATTTTACACATTAAGTGAATGAACTTCACGTTTCCAATAGTTTTAGTATTTGGCAAGATACTGTTGTCCTTATTAATGTTGGCCAAACATTTCATTGAGCTCAATTTGTATATTATTTGATCTCTGATCCTACTATCATTCATAATAGCATAGCACATTATAATGTAAGTAGACAAATTTATCGACGTCATTTTTTTTTTCGATTCAAATTCCATAAGATATCAAGACAAGATAGAATTTATTGAGATCTCATTAGCTATCTGAGGTCTTAAACCTTCATGTCTAGTTGTCTTTATCTTTATGAGAACTATCATGGTTCTATTTAACTCGAAGAACCATCTTTTTTGCATGCTCTATATTTTTCATCGAGGATTTTATTTGGAATCAATTTGTCTACCATGCTTGATGCATGTCATAATAAAATAGTGTCCTTAAGGGACAACTTATAATCAGAGCATGAGTAGCTGAAATTTTGTATGGCTATTAGATTATCCATTGAATAATAAATTCATAAAATTTCTTTCGATGATCAATAGAATATGATTAAAATCATCTGAATCTGCAACTACTTCTCTCCTCCTGAAGGAATTATCCTTCTTCTATATCCCTTATATGTGCATTTAGGTGGAGTAATTTGCACAAAAAAAAATTGAAATGGGATATGTTTAGTTTATAACCAAAACCAATTATAAAAGGGAGGATTTATAATAACATATTGGCATGATGCTAATTTTTGTAGTTGTGCATATTATAATATGGCCCCATACAACAACACAAGTTTATCTCTCATTTTCATTTAATAATTTAGAAGTAATTCATCGCATATTCATGATGAAATACTTACTTTGGAATGTTAGGCTCGCATTGAGCTATTAATCATGCAAACTCGAGGTTGCAATATAATGACCATTTAGACGATGCATCGATTTTAAACTCTAAATGGTTCATACAATGGATTTGTATGCCTACATATATCCACTTGTTTTCTTTCCAGAAAATTGAGGAATTGAGTCCCCATTCTAGTTGATAAATTAATAATCAACTCCGTTAAGAGATAACAACATTAGATTGAAGAATCGTGTTCTTCTATAGTTTTGCATCATTAATGACTCGGGATGGTGTAACCGGTCATGCCAAAAATATTATAATTATTGCTCATAAACTTATGTTATGGCTAGTGATTATCTTGCACTAATATATGTATAATGCATGTCGAGAAAGATACAAAAGAATATAATGCATTCTTAAATTTGAACTTTGTTCCTCATGACAATTGTGTATTTTCTTTTACAGAGCAAAACGTGTTAGTATAGATTCTTACATCTATGAATATAGTGTGCAATATCTTTGACATACTTGTACTTTGCATACATCACATTGTATTTTTGCATAATTAGCATTTTTGTTTGCTCTTTTCTTATTTTATTTTGCTACCACTAGTGGTTTGTCATTGTCATACTACCTCGACCATATCTTTTACCAGATAAATGATCTTTAAACATTTATCATTACATTATCACATTCACATGAGGGAATGAAGATCTTATATTGTTTGTTTTATCTCATTCACTTGAGGGAATGGATAACTTTATGTTGATCTACTCATCTTTAATCTTGCAACTTGAGGTTGCTAACAAGTTCTTTGAATTAACACGATAATAATTAATTTCACCACGTCCATAATCACGATATCTACATGATCATCGTTATTGAGTCACATGGCAGTTGTGTGGAATGAGCAAATTTAGTAAACGGGTTTATCGTGTTTGTTAAAGCATACCCATTGCTTTGTTTAAAGAAACTTATATTAAATCATCGTTCTCGATATATGAGCATATTCGAGGCATTAACCATCTCATCGCATATTTTCTTGTTATCATTCAGAGGTAATACTCAATATTGTGAAATTGTGCTCATATTTACAAGAATTTCTTGCTTTTGATGGTCAAATCTTTCTTTTAGATTTTGACATACATTTAACGAATCTTTCACCTATATATATATTCTCGTTTTTAAAATTACTCATTGAGATTATGACCAAGAATATCATTGTTTTAGTACACTCTTACAGGGAGGACTTTTTTTTTCTTTTCATTCTTGCCTTTTTTTTTGTTAACAATAACTTGAAGTTATTGTACTTTTATTCTATTCAGCATAGTATTATTGATTATAATAGATAGAATATCAATAACATTGACTAATATTAAATGGATTATAAGATATAATTTATAATCATTGAACATTAAAAATAAATAAACATAAATCTGAGTTACAAAAAGATTGATGATTTATAACTGAGATGTTAAATGGTAGTTTGTTTCCTTGCAAGAGATATCAAAGTTTTATAGATCCTTGAGGATTCAAAAAAAACACACATATAATAAAATTAGATTATGGTTAAAGCAAGAAAAGAAAAAAAAATCATAAAATCATTAAACATGAGTAAATACGAAAACAACATAAAACTATTTTATGTTATTTAATTCTATTAAAGAAATCATGATAGAACTTGAGGTTCTTTGTATACATGTTTTTTTTTTAAACATAACACGGGGTTGTGTTATTGATTCTATTGATTGAATCATGTTAGAACTTGATGTTCTAACTATTTTATTTCTTTCTTTAACATAATATGATATTATGTTGTTTGATCCTTTTGAAGGAATCATCATTGAACATTATAATCATAACTTGAGGTTAAATGATATATTTATTACTTATTTTTTGAAAGGAATTTCATGATAGGAACCTAGTTCTTATTCTTTTTTTTAATTGAGTATCATAACACAAAGTTATGTTATTTTGACTTTTAAAGAGTCGATGTAAAATATAAACTTGAGGTTCAAAAATAAAATTGTAACATAATTTGAGGTTATGTTAATTATTAATTTATGTCTAAAACAAAAATTTAATAACAATAACTTTGAGGTTATGTTATATTTGATTCTTTTGTGAGAATCATGATTGAACATTAAAACAATAACTTGAGGTTATTGTATTTTGATTATCCTTAACGTAGTATAACTTGATTCTCTTTTTTTTTAATGAATCATAGTAGAACTTGAGGTTCATACTATTTTTTTTTTTTTTTTTAACATAACGTGAGGTTATGATATTGTGATTCTGTTGAGGGAATCATAATTGAAATTGAGGTTCATAATAATATATATGTATGTGATAACAACAATAACATTTTTATGTTCTTGTAAATTACAATAGAGTTTGCTTTAAAAAAATAAAAAAATTATGTATCTCTTAACTTTGATAAAACCGTATACCATGGTTTTTTCTTCTTTCAATCAATCTCAGATATACCAAATTAAATTAATTTTACAAACATGCTTGTTATATTAGATATTGGTTCATGTGAACCAAATAACCAATAATGATAATATTATAGCACAATGAAAAAACTAAATAGACGATGGTAATATACTGAAAAAAAATCAGATGGATTTATAACACAATACCATTACCGATCAAAACTATGAGCTTTTGTAGATCATCCAATTTACTTCTTTTTCTTTAATCATTGACATTCACATCAATAACACTTACATCTCTTCTTACATCTCTTTATCTTTATCTCTTTCTTGAGACTATCGTGCTGATAACGTGTTGTGAAACAACGACCTAATAGCAACACATATATTGAAGTATCTGGGAATGGAGAAGAAAAGTAGAGAGAATCCGAGATACAAGTATTTCATTAGAGTCTGCCCATTACTATATATACAAGTCCGTTATATAAGCCGTCTAATCATCGAATATATTAAGTACAACCATTATGAGTCAATAATGTTTGGAAACGTTACGGAATGTGGTATAGCCACAATAATAAATAAATATTGTTAGTACATTGGTCAAATCAAAGAAACAATGTTGTGTTTTACAATTGTATAATGATATGTCTCGGTATACCCGGTGTGTTGGGTTTGCGATTGGAGCGTGGGCAGAGGGGAGTGGGGAGGAGTAGAATCAAAATTACATAAATTATGAAAAAAAGAAAAAAAAAATAAAGTCATATCATCAAAATGTAATCTTTTTCTTATTGATTTAATTTGAGTACATACTATCCTACTAGTCAGATATTTTGTTAATGATAATAAATTATTTCATTAACTGTGTGTTATGTTGCGTTGTTCATTATGTTCACTTCTAGGGGGTTTTCCTTCTAGGTGAGAATCTGTGAGGTTCTGCCTCATAGATGGGTCGATTCGAAGCTGGTAGAACTATCTTCTGGATAGAGTCTATGAAATCGCATCACTAACTATAGTATTGTACTAACTCGCCGTTTAAAAAAAAGATGATGTCACAACAACCATGAAACATGACAAACATGATTTAAAACACCTTTGTTTTCCTGGAACTTGAAAACTTAATGATATCGTCACTAACACAAGTTACATAAATAATATGAGCATCTAATGGCACTAACTTAACTCTTCCAAATTAAAACCTAAGTAACATAACATTAATTAACTAAAGATACTACTATAAAATTTTAGTTTTCGAACCACAACGTCTTTGAGTCACCTAAGCCCAAATAAACTCATTTAAGTTTAGCGGGCTGAGAAAAACTGAACGAAAACCGAATCGAGTCAAAAATCAGGTTAAACCAGTCCAACCAAAACAAAACCGACCATATCTGGTTCGGTTCTCAGTTTTTTATATTTATAGTTTTCAGTTTCGATTCGGCTCAGTTCGATAGGTTCGAGCCAAAATCGAGAAAATCATGCTTAAACAGAACTGAACCGGCCAACGCAAAATCGAAACCGACCGAGTAACTTCAATTTAAATCTCGGTTCGTGTCTTTAACAAAATCGGTTTTCCATTTGGTTCAGTTTAGACCGGTTTTGATCGGTTTTTACTCGATGCACCACCACCACCACCACCAACAACATACCCATTTCCGCCCCGACAGGGTATGGGAGAGTTAGAATGCAAACATATCCCACATTTACCCTGGATAAACATAAACCCGAAAGTAGTGTATGGCACCCCGTAAGAAAAATTAGATTCTCTTTGCGTTAAGTAAAAGTCATGTACTGCAAGTTTGCAAGTTTACCGTTAAT